>MU224254.1:3102558-3128153 GCA_018584345.1 Thuja plicata | reverse complement strand
TGGATATGTAAATGAAAGATCCAAGTTGATTAACCCAAAAGGAAGGATCAATGCATAAATGAATCAATCATTTGGAAACAAGAATAAGAAAATGAAGATCTTAATTACCCAGGGTTTGATTGATTAATTTGAAATGTATTTTAGATTTAGATAGATTGAAAACCTTAATTTAATTGAATAGGATAAATTCAATAACCTTGAAATATTGCGGATCAAAGAATGCTATTTTCTAAAGCCTGTGTTGAGTTTCTGGAAAATCCGAGACCAGATCTGGAATAGAAACGCAGAGATGGATAAAACCCAAAAACATTTTTCCATTTTGAGACAATTCTGATTTGTACCCTCAAGTCAATGTCACCATTTTCCATAATTTTTTATTGCACCCTAGGTCACAATTGACCTAAAAAGTCTCAGACTGAAATTCTATTATCGGATCCCATAAGTTTGCCAAAAAGGGTATCCTAATCTCCGTCCCAATCTTCTGTTCTGAACCTATTCCTGCAAGAAAAAGGGTTTTGTTTTTTGGGGGAGGGGTTTGCATTAGTCAAACCCCAATTTTGGAATTAACCTCAAATATAAAATTGAAATTTCTGGAATAAACAAAGTAAACGAAACAATTCACCTTGCTCATGTAAAAGTCCTTGTGGAGGATTCGAATCCTTGAATCCACAAGTATGGATGCACCAAACAGATGTAGAATGGAGAATGTATAATTTAGGATGTCTTCAATCAATTTATTTTTAGATCTTCAACACCAATATTGAATGGGTTCTTGAATTGGAAGAGGCTTGGAGGAATGTGGATGGAGAAATCTTCAACAAGAGGGCTCCATGGAGCTTGAATCCTTCAATGGCCACCAATGGATCTCCTTGATGAAAAAAAATGCTTGAGAAGTGCTTGAGAATGGATGAATGATTCAATGGCTACTTGTATTTCTTCTTCACATTTGGATCTCAATCTTCAAGTCTTGGAATTTTTTAGGATTCTTGATTATGCTTTTGCTTCTTGATGCTTGGTCATGGTTAGAGAATATGAGAGAGAAAAGCTTCCTTATATATGAAATTAGGGAAAAATATTCTAGAGAGGCCAACATAGGAGAATTAAATTCTAATTGGACCCATTCCCCTAGAAGAGGACCTATGTTAAATATAATTGAGGATTTGTTGTCCCAAAGTCTGAAACAGCCGACCCGGAAGCGGGAATTAACTTTTTCCAAAGACCGACATCCAAAAACCCTAAGATTCTAGAATTTGGGCCCTGGACCTAAAAAAGTTCGATTGTGACCTAGGTCAAGGTTGAGTTTAACCTTTACCTAGGTTATGGTCAAGGTCAACCTTGACACAAAAATGTTGACCTAGACTCCAAGGCCAAAGTCCCAGTTTCTCATTATGGGTTGCCAGGAATAGGCTAGAAAGAGTGGAAATGGGGAAAAATAGGAGGATAAAGCCAGATCAAAGTCATGAACCAATTCAAGGCACTTGACATAACCCCAAACCACTTACTGGGAAGGCTAAACTAGTCTACCATGGAAGTGCTTCCATTTTCTGACTATACACGAAGAAACTGAGTTAATGGAACAAGAAGAAAGGCCTACCCAAGTGAACGATTTCCTTAGAAACCCATATAACTTAGAAATGGTTGAAAAATCCATTAATCAAAACAATGGTGAGATATTCTTGAATCTTATTTGAAATGGCATGAAAGTGCCCGCTGACTTTGTTGAATCACTCCTTACTCAAAATATAACCAAAGCCACCGTTGCTGCTACCGCAATGATGAATTCTAATTCAAATGCTACATCATCACATGATAATGGTAAAGGAGCTGTTAGTGAACCTTCCATGTCAATACCTACATCAACACCTGTATCAACAACTACATCATTAGCCCAACTGACACAAGAACAAATTCAATAGATCCTAAGCATTTTGCCAAACATTACTGCGCACAATAGCACTCACGCAATGACAAATACTACTCAAGGAGCAAGTGCTAATGTCAACAACATAGGTCATATTTCCATGCCTTTGACTACATCATCTATGTTTCAAACAATGGGTATGAAGACATCCACAACCAACACATCTAGAGCTTATCAATATATACCTCCTCCTACTGTTGGTATGACCTCCATGGGGTTTTTAGCTGCACAATTTGGAGGAGTCAGAGCTTATGTGCCACCATTTCCTCTGAATAATGTTCCATATTTAGCCCAATAATTTAATGAACTCAAAAACCTTGTGCATGGTTTACAAAATGGGGGAAAATAAGAGTTTTCTTTTGAGGAGATTTGTCCCTATCCATTTGAAAAGTCTATTACAATGCAACCATTCCCCCCAAACTTTGAGATGCCTAAATTTAAGAAATACAAAGGTGAAACATGTCCTCTCAAAGAATTTTACATCGCATTTCAAGAAGTTGCCAATAACAAAAATTACCTGAAAAGACTCTTCACTAGGAGTCTTGGAGGTGCAACTTTGGAATGGTTCATGGCCCTTCCTTATGGATCAATCTCCACTTTCTCTAATCTTACAGAGAATTTTGTTGGACAATACTCATATAACATTGAGCATTAGGCAACACTCAGTGATTTGTGCAATACTAAACAAAAGAATAGAGAAACCTTTTCTAGTTTCTTACAATGATGGAGACATATTGAAAATCACATGCCATGGAAAATACCTGGCAGTCACTTAATTGACATCTTCACAAAGAATTTTATCTTCAAGATGTATTTCCAAATGAAAATGGCTTCACCTAACACCTTTGAATCCCTTGTCAAGAAGGGAAAAGATTTTAAGATGACCTTTTTCAAAGAGGTAGCATCAAACATTATAATCCTTCCAACAATGATAAACCAAAATTCTAGAGTAAAAACAAAGGAGTTGTCAATGTTGGAGTGACTAATGCCAAGCATGTTCAAACTTTTCAAGAATCCAACAATAATAATCAAAACAATTGCAATACCAATCAGAATAAAAATCAGAATCGCAACAACAATCAAAATCAGAAAAATCAAAATCAAAATAATCAGAATCCATATCAAAACAACAATCAGAACAACAATCAACAACAACCATGCAACCAATCATACTTGTTCCCTCACAACAAAAACAACAACAACAACAACAACAACAAAAACAACAACAATAGTGACAACAATCGGCAACGACGATAATTCACAACATTAGCAAAACCCCTAGACGTGATCTTTAAACAACTTGCAGGTCAAGGAATGATAATATATCCAAATACTTGGCCTTTTGATGAGAATCAACCCACACCCATTTGGTATAGAGATAATGAATATTGTGATTATCATCGCATCAAAGGACATGATACCAAGAAATTCATGAAGCTCAGACACTTTGTGCAAGACCTTATTGAGGATGGAAAAATCAAAGTTGAAGGTTCGAATGCATCCTCATCTAATGAAAAACTTAAAGTCTACAATCAAACCTTCCCACCACATAATCAAAATAATGCATCCAACACAATACATATGATTACTCTACCAATACTATCACAGGTGATGATCGAACATGTGGGAGTCTAGAAGAAAATAATATCTTTGGGTTTGATTCTCTTTATGGATGCATTAAAGAATCTGATACACATGTTAACACCATAATCCTCAAAGCTGCTAATTGTACTGCTACCACATGTAGACCCAGAGTCACTGTCCAAGCTATTGATAAACCTTCTACATCTGCAAATTCACTAGCTGCACCATCTATCGCTACTCATCCTGCCTCACGCGATGATCTATTGGCTCAATTAGGAAAGATGGCTGCATAGACATCCATTCTAGAGCTCCTAAAAACCTCACCAATTCATAAAGAAATCCTTGAAGATGCTCTAAATGAATCTTGTTTCCTTGAGAATATCAACGCTGCACAATTCCAAGCTATAATCGGGAACTTAACCGCACAAGAACATCTTGTCTTCACTAATAAGGACTTTCATGGTCTTGACCTTCATCATAATAAATCCATCCATATCGAAGCCAAAATCCAATCCACAAAAATAAAATGAGTCCTTATAGATGGTGGATCTGGCTTAAATTTGCTCACATTGAAGATGATTCATAACATTGGTCTTTCTAAGGATCTCTTGGATGTAGATAAGTGAATCACAATAAAGGCTTATGATGATAGAGAATGAGAAAGCAAGGGTTTGATCACACTACCCTTACAAGTGGGCTCAACCTTGATTGAAACTCTTTTCCATGTGCTGGATCTAGATCTACCATACAATATCTTGCTGGGACAACCCTGGATACACGCTATCAAAGGTGTACCCTCCACTTATCATCAATGTCTCAAGTTCCCACATCATGGTAGATAAATCATGATTCCTGAAGATCCCAAGCCCTTTCAATATTACAAGAGATTGGAAGGAAAACAATCTAACTACTGTCTATTGAATGAGTTTGGCCAACATTTTAATCAAGAAACCCCTATTCCAAACACCCCCTCAGTTCCAAAAAAGACATCAGAAACACCAGCTGATCAATCCAAAGGAAAGGAAAAGGTTACTTAAGACAAAGCCTCTTGATCTGAAGCAAAGGCCACCTTTATAGATCAAGGCATGGGAGAATATAAATTTGAAAGTGATCTATGCATTGGGCAACTCCCTTTGTCTCTGAAGTCCTATGGAAGACCATCACCACTACACCCCTCTAAAGACAAAGATCTCATGCATTGCAAAACAACCACTTTTGAACATTGGGTGTCCTTATTAGATGAACACATGGAATACAATGATCTTGATTGGCTCTACAGTGACGAAGAAGAAAAACTTGTGACCTTCCCTAAAGGAAAGTATATCAAGGTTACTCCCATTGTTGAAAGCATGGGGTATCATGGTACTGGTCTTTGTGCTAATGAAACTGGTAAGAATAAAATTATAACAGCCAATGGCTATCCTCAAGGATATGGATTGGGTTCCATAGAAACTAAGACTAACTTCGCTAAGGAATATTAATTAGCTACCTCAGATTTAGACACTGAAGAAGAGTTCTTTGAAATTCCTTTCCACTATGTTGAAGATGACCTCGACAAACTTAACCATGTCTTCACTATCACCCAAGATGACCTTTCATCCCCTTTCCTTCCTCTCACAAACCCTAAACTAATTGAATGGGATCAACAAGATTCACCACCAGCTTTGGACATTTGTGATTCAGATGAGGCAGTTTTATCCCTCTTTGGACCTAAGAATCTCTGAGAATATGAACATTAGATCCACTACAGTGAGAAAGCCTACTTCGGTAGCCAGGTCAATTCTCTTAGTCGTAAAAATGACAATAAAAATAAAAATAAAAAAAATGAAAATACAAAACATCCCTTGGTGAAAACCTCTTGCAGGCACATTTGGATGAAGAAAAAGATAAAATAAAGGATGCCTCCTTTAGTGAAAAAATTTCTGAGGTGCTAGAGGAGGGAGAAGTTGACCTATCGTTAATATCATCATAACCAAAAGTGTCCTCTATGATTATCAAAGACACTATCCTGATCAATCTGGGCACAGAAGAAAATCCACACATCACTTACATTACAGTTTGTCTCAGTGATCAAGAAAAGAAAGACATGAAAAAATTCCTTCATATACATAAAATCAACTTTGCCTGGACCTACAAGGACATGCACAGGTTCGATACAGATCTTGTCATGCACCATATTGCCCTGGATCCCAGTGTGAAACTTGTTAAACAAAAACTCCGCAAGATGCATCCATAAGTCACAATGGTAGTCAAAGAAGAGCTTCAGAAAATGCTGGATGCTAAAGTAATTAGACCTATAGACTATCCTGAATGAGTCTCTAATAGTGTGCTAGTAGGAAAACCTGCTAGGGGCATCCACATTTGCACCGACTTTAGAGACCTAAAGCTTGCATGTCCTAAGGATGATTTTCCACTCCCAAATATTGACATTATAGTGGATTTGACTGCTGGACATGAGATGTTGTCCCTCATGGATTTCTTCTCTGATTACAATCAGATCAGGATAGCACCAGAAGACTAGCACAAAATTGCATTCACAACACCTTGGGGTACCTTCTATTATCAGGTAATTCCCTTTGGCCTTAAGAATGCCGACACCACATATCAGAGAGAAATGACAACTATCTTCCATGATCTTCTGCATGTCTTCATGGAAGACTATGTAGATGATCTTTTGGGAAAATCCAAGACACGAGAATCATGCATTCCTATCCTCACTACCATTTTTGAGCGGTTGGAGAAGTATAAGCTGCAGCTAAATCCCAAGAAGTGTGTCTTTAGAGTGTAATCTGGTAAGCTGTTGAGATACATTGTGTCATGGCACAGAATAGAAGTTGACCCAAAGAAATTAAAAGCCATCCTTGAGATGCAACCTCCAAAAACATTGAAACAGTTGCGCAGCTTACAAGGAAAACTACAAACCATCAAAAGATTCATGTCACAACTGCTAGATAAGGTGCATCCATTCTCTCATCTCCTACACAAGAATATCAAATCCCAATGGGATTGATTATGTCAAAATGCATTTGAGAAGCTAAAAGGCTATTTGGCTAATCCACCTGTGTTAGTACCACCTGTTGTTGGCCATCCTCTAATTTTGTATATATCCATTATAGAGGTTGCGTTGGGAGCCCTTCTGGCACAATTACATGATACTGGCAAAGAGAAAGAAATTTATTATCTCAATAGGACCCTTATTGGTTATGAATTGAATTATTCCCTAATTGAGAAAGCATGTTTGGCTATTGTTTTTTGTACATAGAAACTGTGACATTATATGCTTAATCATAATATTCATCTTGTTGCCAAAATTGATCCACTCAAATATCTCCCATCACGTGCTGCTCTTACTGGTCGTACAAAGAAATGGGTTATAATACTTAGTGAATTTGAAATTGTTTATGTGGATCATAAAGCTATCAAAGGAAAATTTATTGTAGATCAGTTAGCTGAAGCACCTATTGACGGTAAACATCCACTCATAACATATTTTCCAGATGAATCAGTCCTCAATCTTTCCCTGAGTACCCCATGGAAAATTTATTTTGACGGATCCTTTACTCAGAAAGGATCAGGGGTAGGAATCTTGTTTGTTACACCAAAATGGGACCTCATCCCTAAATCTTATAAATTACCATTTCCTTGTACAAATAATATTGTAGAATATGAATCCCTTGTACTTGGACTCCGTCAGGCCATACAATGGAAGATTCTCAATTTGTTAGTACTAGGTGATTCACAATTGGTTATCAAACAAGTTATGGATGAGTATCAAACAAAGGATGATAAGTTGCTTCCCTATCATCGTACAGTCAAAGATCTCAAACTGCATTTCACTAAATTGGTCTTCCAACAAATCCCATGTACAAATAAAAAGAGTAGCTAACACCATGGCTACTATTGGGTTCCAGATTACCATGCCAGAACACAGTACATGGTGCGAGTTTCTTATTGAGAATCTTACGGTTCCTACCTGTGACAAACCAAATTCTGAAATGGTGTGTGAAATTGTTGATCCTAACTCCCCATGGTACCAAGAAGTATACTCCTACCTTCACGTTGGACTTACCCCACTTGTGTTAACCCCCAATCAATGCAAAACCTTCATTCATCACACTTCCTGATACACAATCCTTGGTGATACCCCTTTTCCGAAAGCATTTTGATGGAACTCTTTTAAGGTGTCTAAATTTTGATGAAGCACAAATGTCCTTGGAGGAGGTACACCAAGGAATCTGTGGGGCTCACTCTAGTGGACTCACTTTGGCCAAGAAGTTATTATGCACTAGATATTACTAGCCTACTATGGAACAAGATTCTTACAACTATGTGAAGAAATGTGTGCCTTATTAGCAGCATGATGATTTGATACATGCCCCATCCCATTCCCTTTATCCCACCATCACCCCTTGGCCTTTTTCCCATTGGGGTCTCAACCTCGTTGGCTAGATTTTCACTAATTCTTCCAATCACCATAAATACATCCTTGCTGCTACTAAGTACTTTACCAAGTGGGTCAAGCTGTTCCCCTTACCTACACCACTCAGAAAGAGATCTCAAAGTTTATTTTGAACTATCTTATCTATCACTATGGCATTCCTCAGGAAATTGTTACTGATAATGGAGGATGTTTCAAAAATAAGGATGTCACAGAGCTATGTAGGAAATTTAGCATTACCCACCATACCTCTTCCAAGTAATTTCCACAAGGCAATAGTCAAGCAGAGGCTACAAATAAAACCATCCTTAAAATCCTCAAGAAAATAGTCGATGAAGCTGGCCGTGATTGGCACCTTCACCTCAATCCTGCCCTTTGGGCCTACCGCACCTCCATCTGAACCCCCACTGGAGCCACCCCCTTTGCCCTTGTTTATGACACTAAGGCTATTCTACCCATCAAAATTGATCTCCCTTCCCTCAGAATTTATCTTAAGAATTTGTTGTTCGAAGAAGAAGATAGAGTTGCCCGCTTGCAAGAGATATAACTCCTTGATGAGAGAAGCCTCTATGCCCTAAACCACCTCCGCGTGTATCAAAATTTCCTCTCCCTCTAGTTCAACAAAAGGATTAAACCTCGTTAGTTTGAGGTTGGTGATCTTGCCCTGCAACACAATATGAAGAACCTCCAAAACCATGAAAAGAAAGGAAAGTTTGAACCTAATTGGTTGGGGGCCTTCATCATCACAACAAAATATGGGTCTGGC
The DNA here is from genome assembly GCA_018584345.1 of Thuja plicata. Classification (NCBI taxonomy): domain Eukaryota; kingdom Viridiplantae; phylum Streptophyta; class Pinopsida; order Cupressales; family Cupressaceae; genus Thuja; species Thuja plicata. Next base: position 3,119,444 of record MU224254.1, on the reverse strand, counting down.
ACTTATTAGATTTCTTCACCAGAGGGAGATCCAATCCCTGATCCTATAAATATTGTACATCTCAAGCACTTCTATGCTTGATCCTTCAACAGTCTGTTGTATAGCCAAAAATTATCAAAATCCAAAAAAATTCAGAAAAGCAAAAAAATTTAAAAACATCAAAAAAGCAAGCAAAAAGCAAAAAAAATAAAAAAATTCAAAAAACATAAAAAATATAAAATCCTGAAAAAAGTATCAAAAAAGAAAAAGAGAAAGAGAAATAAATTTGTCCATTTGTGAAAACCACTTTGATGACGCAATGGATAAGTACCATGGTGAAACCTATTTCAGGCCCTATGTGTAGTTAGATCCACCATCTATTTCCACCATCTTCCATATAGCCTCCATCGCCTTACATAATAAATTCACTACCCATATCTATACAGGTAGTTCCCTGACCATTTTCCACTTTTGCAATAAAATTGCTATCCCGCACGACTGAGCTTACCATATCAACACTGAGCTTTATTCTAGACACAGTGACCACAACTGTTTCCAACAAATGAATAGATAGATTGAATTTCCTAGTTTTGTTCTATTCACAAGCAATTTCCCATTTTACTCAATCAATCTTTTGCCCATTTGTATACATCCTTCCGGTGTCGGCTATTCTATCAATTCTCACATCACAATTGTTCATGGCAATAACTTTTGGACTGAATGACCACTTGGTTAGGATGCCTTTTTGTTGATTTTATCTTGTTTTTCAATGTGGCCTTGTGACAACCTCAATCTTTCATATCTTGGTTCGTTATGGTGAGTACATATTGGAATACATGTCATTTGTGGTATGATATGCTTGTCATAGATTTTTAGTGCATTTATGTTTGATATTTAGTTATGAATATATATGCCTCACTGGGGACAGGATTCATGCATCTCAAATCCCCAAAAAAGATCTAGATGTATTGCATCTCCTTGTGAGAAACATTTCATAGGTCTCATCATACCTGATATCTTGCATTCTTGTTCCTAGAAACCTATTTGTCTGAGAGTCTAGTCCACGCAAAGGAACCATGTCACTTGTGTTTTCTAGCACACGGTGTATAACTCCTTTTGCAAAATTAAACTAGGGTGTGCTAGCCAACATTAAAATGATATATCCAACTATCATCATGTAGTTAGGATTGCATTTTAGCTAGGTCATATTTCACTTTGCATTTTTCTCTTGGCAAGGTTTTTGTTTATTCCCCCTATCTAGCTACCTAGGTAATTCTATTAAAACCTATTTGATACACACAAAAATAGTATCCTCAAATATCCCATTATGCATTCATTTATTAGGTTAATTTTCTATTCACTAAGTCCATTCATTAATCATTATTCATTATAGTTTCATTGTTACTTCATTCATTACTCATTAATTATTATAGTTACATATAGTTCCATTACATTCATTATTATAGTTGCATTGTTAATCCATTAAAATCATTCATTTTAGTTCATTCATTTTAAGTCCATTCATTACACATTTACACATTATTCCTTTACTATCACATTGCATCATTATACATAATATACATCCATCTATAAGCATTTCACATATATCATATGCATCTCATCCCTACATCACAAATAGGTTAGTATAATCATATACATTCATCTCATCCTGCATGTCAGTCATAAACATCATATAATACATATAAAATCATAACACATCCATCCTACATAAACATCACATCATGTCATAACATAAAATAGATCATCATCGATTAAAGTGAATGTATATAAAGTCCATCATATGTCAGTATCTCAAAATGTCATACAAAAATGTGTATCAAAAATTGCCTGAGAAGAATCATGGTGGTGGCTGTGATGGCCTTGCACCCCTACTCGGGCGCGGTGGTAACCCCACCAATCCCGCCTTGTACTCTTGGTAAGTGCCCTCTCTGAGTATGTGGGCTACCGCTATCCCTCTGGCACCGCGCTATGATAGAGTCCCATATAATATGTAGCCTCTTGTCCCCTCTAACCAGCCTCCTGCTATGCTGGAAAAGCATCTGCTAGCACCTGCCCTAATCCTCTAGCCCTACCTTCCTGGTGAGCTATATCTTGCTCGGCTCTGTAACCCTTTGATCACCTCCATGCTAGGTCTCACTCTGCTATCAGAGCTACTATCTAAGCTGACATCTTTGCCAAATCCTCTCTCACCCCCTCCTCCTTTCTACCCATCCAAAACTCTCCACTATCTACCTAGGCCTGTAACAGGTCTATTGCCCTCTAAGCACTATCACCGCGAGCTATCTCTGCTACTAATGCCCCCTATACTCGAGCTAGCTCTGTCTGAAGACTGTTGGATGTAGCGTGGGAGGTGGCCAGTAGTCCTTGTAGTCTCAACACCTCTGCCTGTGAACTAGTCTCTGTAGCCTGAGAGGTGGCCAATAATCCCTGTAACTGCAAGATCTCTTCCTATGCACTACTCTTAGTCACTTGAGATGTAACCAATAAAATCTGTACTCTCCTAAGATCAAGCCATAAACTCTCCCGCTCTGCCACTATTGTCTCATGTACATCCTGGGCTATGTGCCTGGCTGGTGGTCCTTATCTTGGTGGCCCTTGTCCTTGTACCTGTGGCCCCTGTCCTTGTGCTTGCCCCTGTATGTTTGGGACCACTAGTGGCTACCTCCCTACAGGTATATCTACCTGTCCCCATTGCCTCTAAGCTATTACTCTCAGCCAGAATCTCCTACCCCCAGCCCCTCCACTATCTCCTCCCTCCTCATCCCCACCATCTCCATCCTGTCCTCCTTCATCCTCTCCCTGCCCAGGCTACTCATTGGCTTGTACCACCCCTAGAACTATCAATCTGATCGACCTATGGGCCGCCCACCACTATGCATATGCTGGAGAAACTCCCGCATCATTTAATGACTCTCGTGCCCTGATCTATGACACCTCAATCATGCCCATCCATTATCCCTGAGCTCCTGGTAAGTCCAATCACATCACCCAAATACTGCCCACCTCTTGCATCACCAAGGGATGTGGGAATCCATCTGGCATGGCCTCCTGAAGATGCCCCATCTACCTTTGTACCTTGGATGACATGTATTTGGCTATCATATAGGATATCCATCTGATCAAGTAGCAATCTATCTATACAAATATGAGATAATGGGAGTCATACCGCCCATCCTTAGCGTATTCATCTCGTTGTGGGACCTGGTGGCCCCATGCCTCGCAACCTACATATGGTGCCCACTGAATGTCACCCATCTTGTCTAAAGTATGATGTTAGTATCCAACTGAGTCTATAGACTTGTAGCTAATGGGTGGCCTATACCTACATGCAAATGAATCATAAGCTTTCCTGGTCTCATTTATCCAGATTGGTCGAATGACAATGATGTGCTCCCATGCCCATACAAGCAATAATGTATAGCCCGCTCCTAATGCCCTACCCTTACGGTAGGCGAACATGTGTAAATCATAATAAAGCTACCCAAGGATAGTATATCCCTAGCAGTAATGATCCCCATCCTCTACCATACTGCTCAAAACTCGATCCCAACCAATGAGGAACCCCTTGCCTACATGATTAGGCATTAGTCATCCCCCAATAAGTCCTGCCAGATATAGTGCCACTTGCCACAACCGTGGCCGTGCCACCATCGCCCCAGCCCATGACATCCACTACCATGAAGTCGGTATATCTATGTACCTCCTCGTGAATGCCATCTCCATGTCAAGCTCTGACCCCTCAAAGTATTACTCAGGTATCAGCCCCTGAATAAGCACTCTATAAATCCTCCACACATCATGTAGAGTAATCGTGGCTTCCCTTGTGGGGAAGTGAAAGCTTGATGTGGTACTGTGCCACCTCTCGATCAACGCTGACATAAGATCATTATGCACTCTCAAATGGGGATAGAGGTGCACATGCTATAATCCACACAAAGTTACAATCCCTCAATCCTCTACAATCAGCTCACACTTCAGCACCATCCTCACTGAATAACACTCCCTCACTCGGAAGGTAATAGTATCCTCTTGCATCCACCATACTCATGTCAGATATCAAATAGCATTTTGGGGCATCGAAAAATGCCCCAAGCCTAATCTAGGGCATCGAAAAATGCTCCTGGACCCTCCCCTCTCTCCAATTTCCTCTTTTTTCCTTTGTTTTTGGGTTAATCTGCAGAGATGATGGTTCACCCTCGTAGACAGTGGTTCTTCGTAGTTGTTGATCTGCAGAGACACAGTTTAGGCTGCCACCTCTTTTTAGTGCAGGCAGCAGAGTTCTTACTCTATTGTCTTTTCCCTCTTTTTTCCCCTCCCCCTTTCCCTCATAGATGGTGATCGTACGATCTTCGTCTACGCAGACGTCGATCACTGATCGACCGTCTGCGAAGACGGCGGTCAGGCGACCGTCGTCTGAGTTACGGGTCAGTTTGGAGCGCATTTTAGGTGCCATAAATGCAATAAAAAATATTAAATACATAATTGATTAAGAGGCCTTCGGCTACTCACCGGTGGTACGGCGTTCGCGGGTCACTGTTGGATCCTGACTCGCTCTCCAAGTTGCGCATGCTCTCGAATTGCTGCCATCACTTCTCTCTTCTTTCATCTTTTTGCTCTTTGTGAGTGAAAATGACTTCTCTTTAGGCCCCGATGGCCTATTTATAGGCCCTTGGGGCCCGTTTCTTTCATCCTTCTCCCTGTTTCCCACTCTGGTCCCTATTTTTCCTCTATTTCTTTTAGACACGCCATGCAATTGGTCTTCTTTCCCTCTCTTCCTGCCTTTTTTGAGAAGATTTTATTAAAAACAATTTTATTTTTTCCTATTATTTTCTCGAGGGGGCACACTCCTCCACTCTCGTCGCCTTAGGATTTCCTAACCTTTTTGGGGCATCTTATTTTCTCTTCTTTGACGTAACGCCACTTCCGACGCTGCATCAAAGAGGGGCAAAATGTAGACGTCTAAAATCATCCTTATATTAATTTAATTAATAGTCCCATAACATTATAATTAATTAATTCTATTTGTTATATTCTTCTATTTATTTAATTAAATATGATTCACTTTCTTTAGTATTTAAATTTAATTTAAATACCATCCCCTTTAATGTATTAAATCTTATTTATATACATTTCCCCCATTAATCCCTTTTAAATAAATTTTTAATTTATTTATTTCTTCACATGACTTAATTCTACTAAACCACAATTAATCTAAATCTAATTTGGATTAAACTAATTTGAACCTAGATCCTACCCTACCTCACACCACTCTCACCAAATAGACCTACTTACTAATTAACTAAGGTTAATTAGGCTAATTTCTTGATTCTTACACATATTAGTCCTAATTATTTGCTCACACATGTGTGAGCAAATTTCCAAAAATTGATTTTTTCAAATAATCCTAATTTGGTGCCAACAAAGTTTCTTACAACATTGATGACAATTTCTTACACTTTCTAAAAGTGTTTTATTGGACAAAAACTCTTACACCTCTTACAAAGATCCTTCACATGTGTATTTTAAGTACACCTTGACCCATCACATCAAAAGTGCATGTGTGAGCAAAGTTGGTCTCTTGCATGGCTTATGTGTCCCTCATGTGACACCTATGTGGATGCCACATGAGCTCCACCTCATCCAAGCCCTCTCTCTCCTCCAAAAAATCTATAAATAGAGGTTATTGTCAAGAGCAAATCATATCTCATTTTATGCATTGTTATCGTGCTAATTTAGTGTTTGAATTTCATAGCTCATTTTCATGTTTATGCTCTTAGTTCATTAGAAAAATCTAGATATTACATCTTAGGTTTAAATGGATGAATCTAGTTCTTGTTTCAATCTCATTCATATCATGCTAGTCTAGCTTTGCATCTTCATCATCCACATTTGGTGAAGGCTTGAGACAAGTTCCTCATACTTGTTCTTGAGCTCTTCATTACATCATTTAATTGCATTTAGGTTTTTCCTTAGCATGCATCTATAATCATCTAGTGGGATTTAAATATTGTGTTGGGAGTGCACACCGACATTATTCTCTAAAAGCAAATCAACAAGGCATTGGGTGCCGTTGTTTAGCTCGTTGGAGGTTGTGATGGAATCCCTTATTTTCTTAGAGTATGTTCTTAGACATGTTAGTTGTTTTAAATGATTTATATCTCTAACATTTGCATGTTTGAGCGTGCTCCCAATAGGTAGGATTTCAGCACATACACAAAGGTTTCTCCATAGTCAATACCTTCTTCTTGTGCATACCCCTTGCATACTAATATTTCTTTGTTCCTTGTGACTTCTCCATTCTCATTCAACTTGTTTCTGAATATCCATTTGGTACCAATGAAGTTCTTGTCATCTGGTCTATGTACTAATGTCCATTTTCTATTCTTCTCGATTTGTTCTATCTCTTCATTCATATCACTGACCCATTCTTCATTTTCAAGTGCAGTATTAACATATTTAGGCTCAAAATTAAAAATTAAACATCTAGTGTTCAGTGACTTAATTCTTGGTCTCATTCCAACCTTCTTGTTGTTGACGGGACTTTGTGACCGGTCCGCCAATAGAGTGTAAGTTTTCACCAGGCATTAGGGTACCGGCCAACTTTTCCTGTAAAGGTTATCTGAGGAATAAATTCTCTGAGCCTTCAAGCACCTAAGAGTTAGGTCTCGACAGTGCGGGAGCTAAGTTTGGAGTGTGACTATTTTGTTTGGTGGGATAGCTGGTTTTCTTGGCTCATCTTCTTCAGGGATTTCATTGGGTTGGGGTTTCCTGCAAGCATTCAAGTTATCAAATAAAATTCAAAAGATATGCCAGGGTTAGAGAGTATCCATCTACTTATAATTATAAAAATATATTTAAAACATCAACCATGCTCTAACATACTACACTAAATACTGAATGCATATAGAACCATCAGTTCATACATATTCAATAGTGATGGGAAAAGAGTTCGTTAATCTACTTAAAAAATTAGAGAAAGGGACATCAGAAACATACAACACAAAAGAGTATTAACTTAGAGATCAGAACACCAACAACAACATTGTGAGAATCCTTCCTTCTTCATTAATAGTTTTCCAGCATCATTGGTGTGTTCATCAACAACTCCAAGGGAGCATCTATCAACCAAGAACTAATGAGAACTAATGAGCATTGAGCTCTGCAACTACAAGAAATGAAAGTGATGAAATGCTATTTCTATGGACTGCAAAATCATCACTTCTACCGAGCCTTGAAATGAGGTTGAACTTGTTATTTATACACAAAGGTTACCCTAAAGTTAACCTAATCTAACTTTATACTCAACAATAAAATACAATTTTTGGTGGCCGGTACTACCTGCACCACATTACAACAACCTCAAAAAGAGCAGAGGTTTGATAGATCAACAAAAGAAAAAAAGAAAAGAGGTATGGAAGAATCGGCCTTGAGAAGAGAGCCAGAGGAAGAATAGAAGAAATTTGATCCCCTGGGGTTCAAGGCTACATGCCTCATCAATGCAAAAGTGGCTCACTATCTCTGATGCGCCAGGTGTTTAATGCTGGAGCAACGCCTCAGGAAGACCACCTGTCAGAACCATCCCTCAAGCTGACATGCCTTGCTTGGGTCAACTACTTTATGACACCCTGACTAACTTCCTGATAATGACTGGTCGGCTTCAGGGAACCTGGACGTGAGTCATCAAAAGAATACAAAATTGTTGGATTCGGGACTCTGGGATCCAGGATTCGGGAGCTTTCACTCAAAAAATAAAGAATGTTCAAAATGTACCCTACTGGTGAAAATATCTGGAATTCAGAGAACCTTATTTCCCTTTACTGTTCTTAAATGCTTCCAAAACTTGGTTGATGCCATCCTCATCTATGTCCTTAATTCTGTTCCACCGGTCGTAGACAACCTCAAACTTTTCCTCAAACTCTCCGGCCCCGTTCTGAGATTCATCTACTATTTTTACAACATCATGTGCCCGGAGCATCATCTTAGAGAATCTTGATAACCTTCCTCTATCGAAGTCACTAGTGGACTGATATAGGGACTCCATTAACTCATCGTATTTGATGAGGACATAATCCTCTGGGGTGCATGTTCTGGTGGTGAAGGGGTCGACTTGAGACACCCTTACCATGAATGCTTTAAATAGGCCCAAAGGATACTAGACCATAGTTAATTTCTCTCTTAGGGCCTTAAACAGTTGCTTGCATACCTCGATCTTGAGGCCAAGTCTAGAGTACAGGGCCCAGAGGGACTCAAATGATTCTTCCCCCAAAATTCCCATCTTTGTGATGACCTCTTCCCCAATGTTAAAGACTTCTTCCAACCCGACTTTCCATCCTTCATATTTTTCTAAGTCTCCCTCCCATAAGGTAGTGGAGAGGTTCACCTAATTTAGGAGATTGTTGATCTGGTAAAGATTCAAGAGTGATACAACTCAAAATTGCCTTACATCGAGTATCTTCTCGGTGATCCACCCATCCACAGCCTGGGCCTTCTTCTTCATGGCCCTTAGAGTATCCACATCACCCTATGCAAGTGGTAATCTAGAGGCAGAAGCTTCCAAGTGGATCTCAGCTAGGGGCTATGTGAGTTCTATCAGAAGTCCAAGGAGATTCTCATTGTTTTCTCTTTTCTCCTTTAGCTTTTGGGCCTTTTTATTATATCAGGCCTCTATTGCCCGTGTTGCCTCTCATAGCAGGTCCAATTCTCCCTGCTTATCTCTCCTCCCCAGTGTTATCTTGGTGATTGCATAATCCCCAACCCTTACTACCACTGCATTTGTATCCGGGGGAGGTGTTTCTATGGTTGCAACTGTGCTTCCTTCCAGACTAGTCTGAAGGGTATGGACTATCCAGGCCTTCTTAGGCTTCTTGACCTTTCCATTTCGGGCCATCATTTCAACCAGGGAGAGTGGAACACCTATTTCTGCCACCGAGACCTTCCTCTTCTTGGATTCCACCAGCCATTGGGGAGACTGGGGCAGCTTTTCTACCAAGGCCTAGGTATTGGGACTCCCCTTGGAGTTCGGTGGTGCATTCCCAGTATCTGCAGTGTCATCAGACTCTTTCTCCTTTTCCTGTTCCTGTTCCTTTTCTTGCTCTCTGGAGGCCTCAGTATTTTCTATCCTATTGGTGTCCTCTTTCATGATGTCAGGGATTTATTCTCTGTTGGTATCAGCATCACCTATATCTTCAGGGATTTCCCTGTCCTTCTCTGCATTGGGTGAATTAACATTCATATCCTCGGGGATTCTCCCCTCATCTTGCTACTGCTGTTGCTCTTCTTCAGTGTCTCTTGCTGGGATATCTTCCTCCATTGGAACATATTCTAGAGGTGGCTAAGGCATCTAACCTAGGTTCAATGTTTGGGTCACTGTGATCACCACATCGAATGTACTCCAGGGCAATTGGTCACCCAAAGTAACTGAAGGCATCTGGAGCATGATGATTGGGGGTACAGTTGATCCTGTGGGTCTGGTTTCCCTAGTCATCAGTTGCTCATCCATTGTTTGCCTTGGTTCTTTCTCAGTCTCCTGGACCGGTGTTTCCTCCCACTTGGGTTCCTTTTGTGCCTCTTCCTAGCCTTCCTTCTCTATGGCAACTTCTTTCTTTGAGACTTCCTTTTCAATAGGGATCTCCTCCTTTTCTTGGGTAGCGATTTCTTCCACCACGCGATCTATATCCCCATGCAAGTTCATGAGCTTATCCATCCTGAAGATATCATCAAAGTTGTCATGCGGGGGAGAGGTATCTAAGATATCAATCAATTCAGGGGAATCCAAACTGACATCTACTGGGGGAATATCGGGAATACCATGGCCCGCGTCTGCGCTTGGGGTAGGGTTCACCTTCTACTTCTTCTTTCATTGTAGTGGGGCCCCGACATCCAGAATATTTATAGACTCCACCTTAGCAAATGTCTACATGTTCATTAGTGTGGCCAATGATGGGGATCCCGCTAGGCGAGCAGATGCTACTGGAGTTGCGAGGAGGCTGTGGGAAAGTTGTGCACATATCTTCTGGCTCATTAGCTTCGATGCCTCCATTTTTTCTTGTATTTGAGTCATTATGGGGAGAAAACCCTTGGGGGGCACTTGGGCCGGGGTATCCTCTTTCTCCTTCCTCTTACATGTGCTGGGTCCCATGGCTCCAGAGGTCAAAGAGGACCTCTGAATAATTGGTCCTTTCTGGGTGCTCCTTGGACACACTCTCTCAAAATATTTATGACTGTTATTTACAATGGGGTGGTATACCCCCTCAATTGTTAAATCCTCTAGGGTGGCACAATCCACTGGAGGGAGATCAAATTTATCTAACCCCTATTATTTATACAATGGGTCCTCCAGGGCCCCCTCATCTAAAAAACCCTTTGGGAAACCCCGAAGGTCAAGTGCTTTCATCAATCCTTTGGACATCCTCGAATGCTGGTAGGCCCGGAGATCAAAAATGTCCTGGTGTATGTGGTAAATTTGGCCTTGTTAACTCACCATACACTTCAACACAGTCCTTCTTCACCAGGTACATACAAGACTAAATATGAGATTATTCATCTTGTCTGCCTGCATGATTCGACCTGTTGCCTTCTATCCAGACAAAGTTTTTGAAATTGCTCTCAGAACGAGAGTCTCACAACCATAGACCAATCTAGGAATGAAGGATTTATCTCCATGAAAGCTATACAATGCAAGATTATACTAAGAATTGAAAGATGTAAGATAATCTAAGACATGATTTTCAATGCAATTATTCTAGAAATTGAAGCTATTCTATTACAAAATGATATTATTCTATATGAGACATGACAATAATTCAGTATTCTAACAATGCATATTTTCTCTAGGGGTTTTGAATAAGGAATGAGAGTTCTTTTATAGACTCGGAGATGATCAGAATAGAAACTTTCCTCTTTGAAATAAAACAGATAGAAAAGCTAGTTCAAAATAGAAAGCTTTATTAAAAAAAAATACAATAAATTGTTTTCTCTTTGCTTTAACTATTTTCTTTCTTTGATTTAATTATGTTTTATTTGAATTAAATTATTTTCTTTCTCTTTAAAGCACAATTAATTCAAAGATTCTATTTCTGAACAGAGAGAAGATTTTGAGAGAATATTCAATTAATTAAATAAATATGACCTCATAAATAGGTTTTTCTCAATTATCTGAATAGTTAAATTCAATTATTGAAATGAGGATATTTATTTAATAATTAAATATTGTTTAATTCCTTTTCATGTGTCTCAGCTAAAGAGGGTGAATTTAATTTAATTAAAGTGCTAGGACTTTATAATTAAATTAAATCGATCATAAGGTTTGTTTAGCCAAATAGGTATTTAAGAATTAAATACGATGTATGATTAATGTAGATTTAGGATTTTTTGCATTTGACACTCAGGTCGAGTAGAGTCAGTTAAAAATCAGAATTGCCTAATACAATAGGAATTTGATGATCCAGAAGAATGACAAATGCAACAAAATTGGTTAGGATTGCAAGATGCCAATTTTGGGGTGTTACATTTTGCCCCTCTTTGAATAGATGTGCGAGCAGTGCATTGATTCAAAGAATGGTCTGATGCCTGAAGCACAGAAGAATAGATTTGAAATTTGATGATGAAAATATTTCAGAGCCATCTCCATAATAGAGCTTGACTCTCCGAATTCTAGGTTAGGTTGCCAAGACACCGGTCAAGTAGAGTTTTTGAGGGTCATCTTCAAAATGAAGCTTGATCCTCAGGGATCTGGGTTAGAATGCCCTGATACCTAATGAATTGATATCTTTCACAAGACTATCCTCAGAATGAGGCTCAACCTTTAGGAGTCAGGGTTAGAATGCCCCGATACCTGTCCAACAAGATAATCAATAGAGATTTTAGGACTATCTCCAGAATGAAGCTTAGTCCCCCAATATCTAGGTTAGATCACCAAGACACTGGTTAGATAGATATATTTCACAGGAATGGCCCCAGAACTAGGCTCAACCTTCAGGAGTCAGTGTTAGATTGCCCCGATACCTGTCTCAAAAGATAGTAAAATAGAGGTTTTTAGGACTATTTTTAGAACGAAGCTTAGTCCCCCAATATCTAGGTTAGATTGTGAAGACATTGGTTAGATAGATATCTTTGACAAGATTGTCCCCAGAATGAGGCTCAACCTTTAGGATTCAGGTTAGATTACCCCGATACCTATCTCAAAAGATAGTAAAATAGAGGTTTTTAGGACTATCTTCAGAATGAAGCTTAGTCCCCCAATATCTAGGTTAGATTGTCAAGACACTGGTTAGATTGACATCTTTCACAAGGATATCCCCAGAACGAGGCTTAACCTTCAGGAGTCAAGGTTAGAATGCCTCGATACCTATCTCAAAAGATGGTAAATAGCGGTTCAGAATCATCTCCAAAATGGAGCTTGATTATCAGGAGTTAGGGTTAGATTTCCTTGATACCTATCCCAAAAAGATAGTTTTCTGAGAGCCATCTCCAGAATGGAGCTTGGTCCTCAAGAATTTGAGTTAGATTGCTCAGATGCTAAATAGATGACAAGATGTAAAGAACAAATATGTCCTTATTGATTGTGGAGTATCCAGTTTTGACTGTGAGGTACAAAAAATTGAACATACCCCAAGTGATGAGAAGCCCCTAGCAATGAGGACTTTTTAAAAAATCAGATCAGATTGATTGAAATAGATTTAATGATGTAATCATCCTACCCCCTCGGGAGTGAAATAGAAAGATGACACATCATAATGATGATGGAGAGCAAAAAATCACAGATAGATGTTGAGTTAGAGATCAAGAAGAACTCATAACAAATTACAGAAGAATTCAGAAGAGTCAAAATCAATTTTGAGTGATTTCAAGGTCTGGTTGACCAAGTTTGAATAGGGTTGACTAGAGTTGACTTTTGAGGGAAAAAGTCAAAGATTTGTGAAAATGATGATATGATATGATTCTGACAAGAAAGCGACATCAGAAAGTTGATTGCACAAGCGTCCGATCGTGTCGGTCCCAAAAATTCTAAAATGCGATTTTGAGCTATATAGAAGTGTCAGTTTTCAATTTTGATCCCAAAAATGGGTTGAGCATATAGCTGAAGATAGAGAGCGAGGATCAAACACTTGGAAAGTCATGATGAAACCAAGACTCTAAAGAAGAACTCCCTTATGTATGAACCCATGAGAATGCAAAGAAGAGAACACTAAATTGCTGGCACAATGCAAGTCTAGAATGAAAACACAATCCTATGCTAGATGCAATATGAAAATGCAATTCTATGCTAGATGCAATATGAAAGTGCAATTCTAGGACATGGTTGTGAGACCCATCGTATATTTATCATCATTGAGCATTTTTTTGGAACAACAAAGTTGATACAACCTTTACTAGTGCCATAATGCAACCATAAGGATATGAATATGACTTGCATCGGATAACATGTAGGAAACGAACGTAAGCACCAGGGCACAAAAGCCAAGATGACCTGAACATTGTTTCCAGTTAATGTTGCAAGAGTATACCAGTATCAAAGCATTCAAAACCAAGATAACCATGAGTGCGATCGTGTGTAAACAAATAGATCAATAACAAATAGATCAATAACAAACAAAACAATAACAAATAGAGCAATAATAAGCAAGGAGATAGTACCAAACTCACCATGGCATACAAATAAACAAGATCAAGGGATGTGAGGCTATTCCACCTTATTGCAGGAGCTCTTATCACATACACCCTATTTACTTGACATTTCCAGATCATCGGGACTACACCAACAAGCAGTAGACAAAGAAAATATCAATGACATCTATAAGAATAGACAACATACAAAGAAATATTTAATCATAGCTCAACATGTTTCAAAGTTTGCGAATGTGGATGTGTACAAGGTGTTGAAAAACACCATTGTGCTTGTGAGTGCATTGTGTTTGAGTGTTATCGATAGATGTTTACATTTGAGATATTCTATGTGTGTTGAAAAACACAGATGTGTCCAAAGATAGTGTTAAAAAACACTATTTATGGTGGTGTTGAAAAACACTATTTTGTGTCAGTAGAGAGTTGTCCTTGAGAAGTGACAAGATTACTAACTTAGGTATAAATCAAAAATGTGATCAAATGGGGGACACATGCCCCAAAGTAATGATGAATGACTTGACATATGTTGTGAGGACAAACCAGATGTAAATGTCCCCAAGTGTATGGCGTTGAATCAATGTCAAGTCAGGAGGGTTCACAAATGAACCAGAGTGTCATGAAAGTGACCAAAAGATATGTACAAACTAAAGCATAGAATAATAAAGACCGAGTATTGATAGATAGAGCATTGTGAGTTTAACTCCAACTATAACAAATGTGAGCAATCTCAATAGAATAGTGACAGTAGGCAGACGCAGTGAGAACCACTGGTGACTGTTGTGAGAGAGATGCTCAAATGAAGTGATCATGGTATAAGCTATACATCAGTAGGAAGACACAGTGAGAACCACTGGTGAATGATGTGAAGAAGATCTTTAAAAGATAATAGGACAATGCCCCCTAGATCAGAAGGGTTGTTCTGAGAGTATGACTAGTTTCAATCCATGTGAGTTGGTGTCTTGACAGGAACTGAAAGCAAATGAAAGTAGGAAAGTAGCAATGCATGAAAGAAAATGTGTGAAGCCAAGTGGTGTTGCGATAGATATAGCATTGTGGAACAAGAGGCTCCTATTTACTAGGCTTTCACCTTCTTGGTAGAAATTCTTTTTTTGCTACCATGACGCCTGTTTGCTAGGTTTTCATCAATGGCATTGTTTTTCTCTTTTTATTTTTTTGTATTTTTTAATTTTTAATTTTTTTGTATTTTTTGAATATATGATTTTTTGGGAGATACATCAAAGCGCCTATCGCTAAGTTTTCACTAAGATGATCATTTTTTCAGGACTTTTTCAGATTTTTAGAAATTTTTCAAGACTTTAGTATATACATGAGCACACTGAAGATGTCTCAACTGTAGAACCGCTTCAGATGAAGAGCGTTGATGGGCTCTTTGAGTTATTCTCATTTAGTAGTAGAGAGTTGATAGGTACTAGACCCAAATACTACAGTAACAATATACGGGCCAAGCCAATTTGGTTCAAACTTACCTTTCTGGATCCGGTGTTGCTGATTCTTAGGGTTGTCCCTCAGAATGAGGTCACCCGCTTGGAAATCTATTGGTATAACCTTTTTTTTTATATCTCTTGGACATCCTCTTCTAGTATGCTCTAAGGTGATCGAATGCCACTTGGCAACGTTCATCAAGTAATTTTAGCTCTTGTAGCTGAGATAGTCTGGTATCTTCATCAATAATGAGGCCTTTCAGAGAGACTCACAGAGAAGGAATCTCAACCTCAATAGGTAGCACAACATCTGATCCATAAACCAATGCATAGGGTGTAGCCCCGGTTGGTGTTCTTATACTTGTCCTGTATGCTCAAAGAGCTTGATTGATCCCGAGATGCCAATCTTGTCTGAATTTATGCACTGTGCGATGCAGGATCTTAAGGATTATTTTGTTGGATGCTTCCACCTGTCCATTACACTGAGGATAATAGATGGAAGACCAATGTTGAGTAATTTTAAACTTAGAGCATAGCTCTGTCAAATCCTTATTTTTGAATTGTCCCCAATTATCAGTGATAATGGCTGAGGGTACACCATGCCTGCAAATGATGTAGTTGAGAATAAACATAGCTACTATTTTGCCACTGGAAATGGTGAGAGGGACTTTCTCCACCCACTTAGTAAAATAGTCCGTAGCTGTGATGATAAACTTATGTCCATTGGAGGACGAGGGGTAGATCTGACCCACCAAATCAAAGGCCCATTGTTGAAATGGCCAGAAAGTAATGAATAGAATAAGCTCCTTGGCTGGAGCATGAATCAAGGTGGCCATGTAATTGACATTGTTTGCAATACTTAGCAAACTGTGTTGCTTTTTTTTCCATATCTGGCCAATAGTAACCAGCTCTAATAAGTTTACGGGCCAATGTCAGGCCGTTAGAGTGTGACCCACAGATGCCTTCATGCACCTCTACTAATGTTCGTTTGGATTCATCAGGTTCTAAACACCTAAGGAGGGTACCATCTAGACCACATCTATACAAGTCATTAGCAATGATGATGAACTGTGAAGCACTGTAGATTAGGTGACATTTCTCATTCTGGGAGTAAGTGTTCAGAGCAATCTGGTCACAAAGGTAAGAAAAGATGTGATGGTAGTGGGATGAGTCATGTCCTATGATAGAACAGATCATCCAGGAATTAGGGGAGTCATAGGCTGGGTAGTGTAACGTCTCCACTAAGAATTCATGTCTAAAATCATTTTCAGGCATTTGTAGCATAGAGGTAAGAGTAGCCATGGTGTCTGCCACTTTATTATCTGCCCTTAGAACCTGTTGAAATGTGATATGATTAAAATACTATTTAAGATCATCTACCAACTATTTATAAGGTACCAAGTTGTCATCCCTTATTTGATAGATATCATTGACTTGATTGATTACTAGCTATGAATCTCCAAGAACATTTAGTTCATCTACGTGCCACTCAAGGGTGATCTTCATACCATTGATTAGGGCTTCATACTCAGCAATGTTGTTTGTACAAGGAAACAACATGTTGTATTCTTTTGGTAAAGAGTACCTTTGAGGTGTAATGAACATTATCCCAGCACCTGACCCCTATTGGGTAAATGAACCATCAAAAAACATAGTCCATGAGTGATGTGTAAGAAGTAATATGGACTTATTTGGAAATTCAATGTGCAATGGTTGATGATCAACTAGAGGTGCTTCTGCCAACTGATCTGCTATTTCTTGGCCCTTAATGGCTTTCCTTTCAACATATTCAATATCAAACTCACTGAGAAGCATGACCCA
>MU224254.1:3054664-3080419 GCA_018584345.1 Thuja plicata | reverse complement strand
AGCACCAAATTCTCTCAAATGGTCTTGAGGGTCAGATGTACCCAAGTATTTGTCATATTTAGGAAGTTCAAATCCTTTGGGAAAAGGAGGCATGTGAAGATCTTTATCAAATGGGAAAGGACAGATGATTTCCAGCGTGAATTGTGTGATAGGTTTGTCCTTCTCTTTTAAGAGTTTAGAGAGTTTCTCTTGCATGGTTTTCATTTCTTTTCGCAAGCGAGAATTTTCAGTTTCTTCCTCTTTCTCAAGAAGTGTTTTTACAACATAATTGGAAGGTAACTTAGCCCCTTGATTAGCTAGTTCAAGAATGTATTTTTCTTTCTCCTCAGCTAGTAGAATTCCCATCATTTTATATAAATCTTTGTTAGCACGAGCTTGTACAATCTCCTCTCGAGTGATTTCTACTTCTACATCATTAGGGGGGTCTTGAGATTGGGACTTACCCCAAGTTTTAAAGAGGTCAATTCTACTAGCCTCTCCTGATAGGTTATGATCTGCCATCTTGCTAGAATTCAAGGATTCAAGGTGTAAAGACTCAGTATGAAAAGATTGAGTGTTCTCTGAATTTGGATCTTCTTGGAACAAAGGACTTTGAACCCTACTAAGATCCACCAAAAATGACCATTTATTGTAAGGTCGACGTACCGGAGAAGGAGATCGAGATGATTCCTCACCAGATGTAGCCGGTAATGGTGTGGAAATTATGGATTCATCTTGATTGATTGAAGGAAATGTTTTGCCACTTCGAGTTGTGACAGTCATAGACAAAGCTTAAACAAGGAAATGTGAACTAGGACCAAACTTGAAACTGTCTCAAAGTAATTGCACAGAACATGCCAAAGGGTGAAATATCCTTGGTGCAAATCATCTAAGATGAGGCTAGAACAAGCCAAGAGATGACTATTGCAACATAAGGCATGATGACACAGATGAAATAAATCAAAAAGACATGAGATAAGACCAGTTTAAGCAAGAATCACGTAGTTCTCAACCCAAGAAACCAAGTTTTAGACTGTGTGAAGATAGATGGCAGAAAATAAACCCATATCAGAGACCAGATTTAACAGAAATATAACTGACTGGAAGATTTTAGCTCACTATTTTGGAAAAAAGACTCCAGTTTCACGTGACAAAATGCTTTGTCACGCAAAGTTTCTTACCAAACCGCGCAGAGAAATGCTCTCTTTGCGTGAAGAATGACACCAGTTGACAAAATAAAAAGTGATAGAGTAATGGCACTATTGCCAAATGTTGTACGATAGTATAATATGTATCACGCAAAGATTCTCACTGAATGATGCGAAGATTTGGAAATTTTGTGTGAAACTATGCAAATGTTGAAAAAAGGACATTTACAGAATCAGACTGTTAAGACCAGTTTGTGTTTTCCAAGATGAAATCATGCTATTTTTCGACAGATAGTTCAAGTTACAGATTGTTTTGGACATGTTCAAGATTGACAGTTTGTATGTTTTGACGATAGTTTCGATTATTCAAATGATACACCCACGCAAAACACATTAAACAGAATGTTTGTAGTACTAGAACAAGAACATCACAATCCTAGGATAGCCAGGACAATATCTGTTGAATCCCCACTTGAACCAAAGTTCAGCTACGCTTACTCTTAGAGGATAACCTAGAAGCTTGGAAGCACGGGCTCCTCCTTACATATGCACTCACTTCTCAGGCATACCAAGCTTCGAACCCCAAAGAAATTGCTTCCCAAAGGGCTGTTATCTCTACTAAAAGCCGTAAGAATGTGGGGCATTTTAGTCGGTCTCTGAACTTCCGTGCCAACAGATAGAGGGTTTTTGGAAAACTAGAACAATAGTTTGTAGTAAGGTCATCCGTTCAGGTGGTTGTGATCAAGTCATTTTCCCAATAAAGGGGGCTCTTCCAATCTGTTCAAAGCAACGCTTTCACCTTAACGATGTCGAGACTTTAACGCACCACTAGGGTACTGGAAGAGATTTTGGTTTGCACAACAAATTCACACCTGTCTATTGTGACATTAATCACAATAGAATTTTTTATATACCATTTTGGAAGGGCTTGGCTTTAGCCTGTTATCGGTTGGGCATCCACTCTCACCGGCTCTGCTAAAGCTCTCGAGAGGTAGCCACTCTAGAAGAATCACATGAATTTCTCTTACACCCAAGATTCATAAAGGTGAGGGGAGAGGATATGTTCATGTAGTTCTTAGGATTACAATCTAAAAAAACACTTCAATCACGCAAGACAATGATTCATTTTAAGCACCAACCGAAGTGTGTTTTAACTACTAAAAACAGATATAAGAAGTTGTGAAAATATGCAAGGTCTTCGACAAACGTCCTGCAATAAAACCCATTAGTAGTTTGTAATGCCTTTCTTCATATCAGCGTCCTGCAACAAACATGTTAGAAGTTTATGATGGCTTTTCTTTGTCTCAGCGTCCTGCAAACCACTGTTATGTTGTTTCAAAAGATAAAATCAGAGAAGCACAGATGTCAGAAAATAGTAGGTGGTTAGAAAACCGAGGCAAGGAAATATCAAACTGAAAGCTTTGGTCTGTAATTTTGCATGATAAAGTATGCTAGATCATGTGAAGAAGTGCTGCAAGCTACACGAAGAACTAGAAAGTTTGCGTGAGACATACAAAAAGTTCACGTGAAGTTAAAACAAAACTTGTACGAAAGTACGGACATAATGCAAAAAAGTGAAAAAGATGAAATGAAATGAGGCCAGAACAGAAATATACTTGCCCCATGGTGGGCACCAGAAATGTATTTGGTAAATTTGGCCTTGTTAACTCACCATACACTTCAACATAGTC
This sequence comes from Thuja plicata, assembly GCA_018584345.1. Classification (NCBI taxonomy): domain Eukaryota; kingdom Viridiplantae; phylum Streptophyta; class Pinopsida; order Cupressales; family Cupressaceae; genus Thuja; species Thuja plicata. The sequence continues at coordinate 3,077,601 of MU224254.1, read as the reverse complement.
CTTCTTCACCAGGTACACACAAGACTGAATATGAGATTATTCATCTTGTCTGCCTACATGATTCGACCTGTTGCCTTATATCCAGACAAAGTTTTTGAAATTGCTCTCAGAACAAGAGTCTCACAACCATAGACCAATCTAGGAATGAAGGATTTATCTCCATGAATGCAATACAATGCAAGATTATACTAAGAATTGAAAGATGTAAGATAATCTAAGACATGATTTTCAATGCAATTATTCTAGAAATTGAAGCTATTCTATTGCAAAATGATATTATTCTGTATGAGACATGACAATAATTCAATATTCTAACAATGCATATTTTCTCTAGGGGTTTTGAATGAGGAATGAGATTTCTTTTATAGACTCAGAGATGATCAGAATATAAACTTTCCTCTTTGAAATAAAACAGATAGAAAAGCCAATTCAGAATAGAAAGCTTTATTCAAAAAGAATACAATAAATTGTTTTCTCTTTGCTTTAACTGTTTTCTTTCTTTGATATAATTCTATTTTATTTGAATTAAATTGTTTTCTTTCTCTTTAAAGCACAATTAATTAAAAGATTCTATTTCTGAACAAAGAGAATATTTTGAGAGAATATCCTATTAATTAAATAAATATGACCTCATAAATAGGTTTTTCTCAATTATCTGAATAATTAAATTCAATTATTGAAATGAGGATATTTATTTAATAATTAAATATTGTTTAATTCCTTTTCATGTGTCTTAGCTAGAGAGGGTGAATTTAATTTAATTAAAGTGCTAGGACTTTATAATTAAATTAAATCGATCATAAGGTTTGGTTAGCCAAATAGGTATTTAGGAATTAAATACGATGTATGATTAATGCAGATTTAGGATTTTCTGCATTTAACACTCAGGTCGAGTAGAGTCAGTTAAAACTCAGAATTACCTAGTACAATAGGACTTTGATGATCCAGAAGAATGACAAATGCAACAAAATTGGTTAGGATTGCAAGATGCCAATTTTGGGGTGTTACACCTGGTAGTCTACCCAAAAATCCTCAATATCTTCTACATGTGGTGGGGATGCCCAAGGGAGCGCCGTTGCTATTTTACACGGCAGATCAAAATTGCTTCTGGTGTGGTGGAATCCCACCAGTCCCAGACTCTTTAATTCATTTTCTGATTCCTTCACTGTGGCAAGGCTGCAAGCATAGTTCCCGCAAGAGATTGGGAATGGGACATTGGTGACCTTCTTCAATGGGAAGAGGGAATGCAGCTCCAGAATCTATCTGCTGTACTCTAAAAGAATAATTATATCCTCACAATATCAAGGAAGTAGATAGGGTTTCTCAGAGAATCCCGTCACCCGAATGTATGTATGCTACTAGAATTGAATGAATTAATTCCCATAAGTACTCACCAAGTTCATCGGCTCTTGCGATAACTGGTATCTGGAGTCCTGGGTAAGTGTCAAAATGTTTTGGTAAATGAACACATCATTTACCTAGAAAAAATTAGGGAAGCTAAGTTCCCACTGGACCTGGAGATAATGATCTCATGGCGCCAACTGACCAGGCTCATTCCTGAGAACACCCATTGTCTGCAAACCCTGAAAGGTAGGTCTCTAATGGGCCAGTGCCCATAGTACGTAGGATGTCATGTGGAACTTTGAGGTCTAGAGGATGCTCTTTAGCTGTGTGTCCACATGGTTGGTGATGATAGTGGCCCAATTGAAGGTCTGATTGAGAGTGGTGATGTAGTAGAGAAAGTAATACATCCATGCTGAGAAGTCCCGAGCATGGGGCTCTCCAAAGAGCCTGCATAGAAATATAATTCCTGCCTGGATACATTCCTTAAAATCTCCGCGGGGAATCTCCAGCTTCATCTTTTTATAGTCCCTTCTTGGGGACTTCAGCTAGTGGGTGTTGAGATGTTGCCGAGAGAGAAGGGAAGCTTCTTTAAACTCCTTTAATGACGTTGAATGTGAGAGAATAATGACTCCCTTGAATTGAGGGATCCCCAACCTTGAAGCAAAAGTAGCTGCATCCAGATTGACGATAGTTGTTGGATAGTGTAGCGGCCGGGGATCGACAAGAAAAACAACTCGAGTGGAGGCATTGTAGAGCATTTCTAGTTGGAGTATCAGCTCTGGTGCTTGCATCATGTAGGGAAAACTTGCAGCTTTGATAATCCTTGAGGCAGCCATGTGTTTTTCCATATTATCTTTGACGGTCCTCTATTGGTATATGGCTTGGACCAAGCCCTACATTTTAGCGCATAGTTTGGGCTCTGTTTCTGTTATTTCTTACAGCTTAGAGTCCACCTTGGACCCCATGAGAACACCCTCCCTTGGGTATTTGGGGGTGAGTGGAAATTTGGCCAACATCTTTTCGGCCTTAGTTTTTGTAGCTGCCCGAGTGGAGGTAGTTGGCAGCTCTGGGCTATCAGGAGGAGCGATCACTTCAGACATTTTGATCAAACTATTTGTAACCTGCAAGATTGGAGAACCATTAATACATGATATGATAAAAATAATACTTTAGGGATTCTGGGGAATTCACCACCATTTTGCACTTGGTCCAAAAGTGTTAGCATACATCAAAATCTCAGAATATTAAAGTTAACATGGGTCAGATTCTGATAAACACCCGGGGCTCTGGGGCACGGGTTTAGGCAAAAAAATGGAATGAAGACCCAGGGGATTCTCAGCACCCAGAGTCTGGAAGAACTAGTCATTGTTGACGTGACTGGTAGTGAGCTGTACTTGCTGACATGGGTCATCACGTGGCCATGTGACAGGCGGCGTAAAGGTGTTAATGGCGATAAGTGGGATGAAATAGGGGAAGTAAATGCTAGATGGGATGGGATTTGAATGGTAGTTCATGGGAAATTAATCTCACCATTAAGGAAACATGACAGAGGAGAGAGAAATCTGCATGGCTTGAACCAGTGAGGTGCCAAGTTCAAACCATGGCAGATATCTCTTCGACGAGCTTGACAACATGGTTTGGACATGATGGAGCATGAGGAGGTCACCATGAATAGAAGGATATACATCAATATACAAAGCTATAGAAGGATGAAACATGACAAGGGCCGAAGCACAACTCACAGGCTAACAAAAAATAGACGTATATATAGCTATATACAGAAAAATACACAATGCACAAAATGCACAAAAAAATTCACACTATCATAAAAAAATTACAAATACTACCTTAAACTACAACTACATAGAGGGTGGGAAACCCTTTGGTAGAGCCAACTCACCAATGGGAGGTGATAGAAAGCAAAACCAGAGACATGAAACAAAACAAAAAATAGAATTGCAACCAAGAAAAATGAAAGTAAGAAAACCAGAAAAACAAAAACTAGAAGGAAGAGAGACCAAAGGCCTACCTGGAAACACAGAGGGTGCAGAAAGGTGAGCACGAGAGGCACTCTAAAACTTGTTCACCTTGGAATGACTGCAAAATCACCACTACTTACTATTGTTTGATTGTTGTTAATCACCAAAGCATTATGTACTTAATCACTCTGAATCGCCTTAATCTCTTTGGTAATCACCTAAGTGTTTTAATCATGGTAAATTTGAAAATGAAAGGTGAAACCAATTTATATCCTTAGGTTAAAAACATATTTCACTCCTTCCACAAGCTCTGGGAAAGGCAAACCTCTAGATTCTGGGCCCAGGGATTCCATGCAGCCACACCTTCCCACAAAAGAAGACATGATGGTAGAGAACCCCGAAGTCCAGAATCTGGACGACTTCAAAATGACAAACAAACTCTGAGATCAGGTCTCAAAGATAAAAGAAGACAAGAAGCAAGACATAGAAACCCTCACAGAAGAAAATACTAGAGGGAAACAAAGGAAACAAAAGAAACCAAGGTAAAAGAAAAAGCAAAAAAGGGGGACCCAACATTTTTCCCACAAAATGTAGGGACAGGTATGCAGGGCATAAAAAATGGTGACTATCTGGGACAGATGCCTTAGTGCATTCGAGAACTTTAGAATCTATGGTTAGTAAAACTAGAATTAATCCTTACCTAAAGCATTCTTCTTGCAAAGCATGAGGCATCTGAGAAAATCAGGCTCATCAATGATTCAATCTTTCGGTCTTTCGTCAGTTGTGAAGTGTGTGCTTTGAAAGAAAACCAAGCCGATGACCTCGGGAAGAAGAAAAGAGGAGGTACTGAGTAAATCAAACCAAATTCATCATATCTTGCATGTTTCCCCCAGATACCAGAATTCTCCATTCTTCAATTCTTTTCTTTTCCTTTTATATTCTGGATGGGAAGGCAATACTTCTTTCACCGTGCACCTTAAGCTTAGCTAAGTTTAACGATGGTACTTCTTTCACCTTTCCATCCACTTTTTAAATTTTTGAATAGGAGAGAATATTTTAGACCCATGATATTTTAATGATTTTTAGACTTGGTCAACAACCAGTGCCAACAATCTGCCCTCAAGGTGTCTGATTACTTGCTTCTTAAATTTTCTGTTAACTGATGTCCAGACTGTCAAGATGTGAATATGATGAAGATTATCCATAGCCTTTTACCATACTTACAAAATAAATTTGGAGCGTGGATGAATTCCATCATACTAACAATAGATTTTTAATTTATCGGAATGCACAAGGTACCGTTCCAAAAGACTAGATGTTATGCGAAGCATACCTGTCTACAAGAAGAAGACAACACTCTGGGAACCCAGAAAGCAAAAGAAAACAAGAGAAAGCCAGAAACAAATGAAAATGAAAAAAGGAAAGGTGGTCCCAGATGATGACTGATAGAACTATTTACAAGGCAAAGGCACTTTAGATGGAGCACCGGGAAAGATATTTACAAGCAAGGACTTTACATATAATACAACTTTGGACAAACTCATCACCTACCTCATTCAAAGTAGTGCTTGAGAAATTGCCTATTGATAGAAAATGGGATGACTTCTCCGGTCATGCTATTAAGGTGATAATTACTTGCCCCATAGTTCTCAAATATCAGATATGGTCCGAGATAGAGCTGCTTAAACTTAGTGTGCTTTTATTTCTTTTCCCGGGCTTTGTCCCACAAGAGGACCAATTCCAAAATTTGAAAGGCCTTATACTGGGATCTTTGGTCAAAACATCTTTTTACTATTGCTTGGTGATGCATGAAATGTTCAAGGGCCGCGTCTCTTTGTTCCTCCATTCACACCAGGTTTAGAAGCTGAACCTCCATGATGTTATACCGGTTGCTGAACTCCTACATAAACTGTAAAACTAAGATTTATAAGCTGATGGGGAATAGTGGATTCTGGCCATAAACTAGATGAAATGGGGATGTCCCTAGGGCTGCCTTTATTATGATGAAATCTTCCTAGAGGACGAACCTAAGCTTTTGATGCTAGTCCTAAGGGTTATGTTCTAACAGATGTTTGAGCACCTCAAGTAGATTTTTGCTGGTAGATTTAGCCAAACCATACCTTGGGGGTATTAGTTGTTGGAGAACTTCAAGGTGATCTTTCTTTCATAGGTCCATTCGAGTAATTACACCAAAGAAAATGCTGGACCATTGTCACACACTATAGAAAATGGCATTCCAAATCAGGTGACTATGTTTTCTTTTAGGAATTTAATGACTACATCTGCCATGTTGTTTTTACAAGGAATCGCTTCAGACCACTGGGTGCAATAATCGGTAGCAGTCAAAATGTACCGGTGGTTGGCAAATGAGTTGGGGTCAATTTTCTTGATAAAGTCAAATGCCCATTGGGTGAAGGGTCTAGCTTTGAAGACCGGCTGCAAAGGCATGGACGGGTTTCATTCATGATGTGCCACTGTTTGGCAAGTATGACATCTCCTAATGTGAGTATAGACATTCTTAAAGATACAAGGCCAATAGTATCTAGCTCGGAGGATCTGATGGGCCATGGTGTTAGATAAGCCATACCCAGTTCCAAACTACCCATGAAATTCTTCAATCATTCTCATAGCTTGGCCTCTATCAATGCGCCAGAGGTATACCCCTTCATAATTCCTACACAAAAGCATTCTATTTTGAATCATGAAGTGTGCGCTTTTCAGCCGTAGGGTGCGACGTTTGTTTGGGGGAAGCCCCTCCAGGAATCTATTATTAAACAACAAGGATACCAAGGTGGTATACATAGTCCCTGGCCTCAGACTATCTTCATGGGTTTCATTTCCAAATCATACTCTTGGAGGATGGCCATCCATTTCCCCTTTGGTTCACCCAATTCACTCTGTAGGAGCAAAGACTTAAAAACTTGGTCCAGGATGGTAGTGTGCACTTTGCTCCGGAGGATATAATGCCAAAATTTCTTCATGACATGGACGAGAGAAAAGGCCTACTTTTCCAACGTCGAATACCAGACCTTGACATTCTTAAAGGGGGAGCTCATAAAATCTATTGGTTGTTCTTCCCCTTTGACCTTCTAGGTCAAAACTATCACAAAAAATGTCACAAAGCAAAGGAGGATATGTGAAAAGGGAGGGAATAGTCCAGGATAGCCAAGATTGGTGCCTCCACAATCATTTGTTTAATCTAGGCGAATGCCTTCTTTTCTTCAGAACTCCACTCAATCTTTGTATCTTTATTCATCATCTCATTGAGTGGTTTTAGTATCTCAGCGAATCTAGTGATGAACTACTGGAAAAAATTTATATTTCTGAAGAAAGATCTCATTTCCTTCTTACTTCCGGGCATTTGTAGGTTCAACAGTGCTTCAAATCTCTTAGGGTCGATGGATATACCCTTCTCTTAGATGATATGCCCGAGCATCTTCCCTTCAGTGACCCCAAATATACAATTCTTAGGGTTGAGAGATATTCCATACCAACGATATCTTTCAAAAATTTTGGTGAGGTGGGTAGAATGAACACGCCTGTCCTGGGAAAAGACAGTCAAATCATCCATGTAGATGATTATACACCGGTTTACTAGGCCTTAAAAAAAAATGTCCATAGCCTTTTGAAATGTGGCCCCCACATTGATATGGCCAAAGGGCATCATTCGGTATGCAAATGTTCCCCACTTGGTTTAGAACACCATTTTGTCTCTATCTTCATACTTAACCATGACCTGGTTATACCTAGAGTATCCATCCAGGAAGGACATCATTTGGGATCTATTCACGATTTGCAATACCTCATCCAATGAGGGGAGAGGGTGATTATCCTTCTTAGATGCATTTTTCAAATTGTGAGAATCCATGCAAAGGTAGATCTCACTGCTTTTATTCCTCACAGGGACAAGGTTGGAAACCCAAGTAGTGTGCCGGATAGGAAAGATAATCTGGGTTGACAACAATTTTTGAACCTCCTGATGGATTAGAGGTTCAATCAGTGGGTTTATCGATCTTTGCTTTTTCCGAAAGGGCTTAGAATCTGGTTTTAGTGGGATGGTATGGGTCATGATGGATGTGTCATAGGTTTTCAGATACTCATACCACCACACAATTACATCAATGTATTCTTGGAGAACCGTAAGAATCTTCTCCTTCTCCTTTGGGGAGTAGGAGGTGCCAATGTGTACCAATTTTTCTTCACCAGCCTGGCCGATGTTCACCTTTTTGAATTTTCCTCCCTCAGAGGAAGATGATATCTTCTCCTGGCCCCGAGGGTCTAAGTCAAAGATGTGTTCTAGTGCTACCATCCCCTTAGGGATGGTGTTGGCCGACAAGTCTATGATCCCATCATCTTCTTCACCCTTCTTGGTATCTTTGTGGTCTCTTTCTTCCACTATCTGATCCTCAAAGACACCAACATTGGCCATGAAGGCCAAGATATTCTAGTCATCCTCAAAGACCTGAAAGTGGGTGACATTGTCTGGGATGGACTGGGTGGGGACCATCTCAACAGTGAACTTCCAGAGCCGGGAGCCAGCCATTGGCTCAAGGGTGCTGGAAAATATTTCAAGGGAATCTAGAACGTAGTTTGTTTTCTGGGGAATGAGTTCAATGCCAAAGGCATCAAAATCTTCGATGAGGCTCCATGATCGATTGTAGTATGTTGCCAACCTTTTATTGTGACAAGTGTATTGGCTCTAGACCTACTTAATGATCAACTCTGAATCACCCAGAGCCCAAAGGTGGGTGATTCCTTTCCTTAGTGCAAATATGAGTCTAAGGACCAAGGCCTCATAATCCCTGACATTATTCATGCAATTAAACTACAGCCTGCAATATGCAAGGAAGGATTTCCCTCATGGGTTGATCAATTCCACTCTGGCCCCACAACCTTGTTTAGACCGGGACCCGTCGAACTTTAGGGTCCACAAGTTACTTTTTGTTGTCTGGGGCTGGGAAGGTGAAGTGGCCATTGGATTATTTTTGGGGAGTTTGAGAGGAGTTTCCTCTGGCTCTAATGGCACATGGGTGAGGTTTACCTCTGGAGAAGCCTGTGGTTGGGATCCCTGGATAGGTGGCACCATGAGAGTACCGCTAGAATGATTGTTGGGTCCAAGCAAATCCACTTTGTGTTTCTTCTCCCAGAGGGCATTGATGTGATGGGTAGCAGTGATGATGCAAGGCTCACACTCTAGTTTAGAATGTTTTTGATAATGCACTTGACACCAAGTGTCAGACAAGAGTGTAGTAGGAGTTGTTGCGATACCTTGTGAGTTAACCTCACTCCTTAGTTTTTCATCCAGGTCCTGAATTCTCTGAGAAACTATGGGATCCTCCTCGGGGGTGAAATCAAATGTGAAGATCTCAAGGGGTCGGTACACCCCATGGGAAGTCTCAAAGAAAAATACTTCATTCACCCTCCCGACTTCAATGAGGGCCTGCTTCATCCTGGGCTTACTTTCTACCCGGATCTGGTTAGATTTCCCCTCCAAGGGGAGCCACAAGTGGGAGAAGTCGGTGGAGAAATACCCATTAAGGGCCTTGGACCAATTCTAACTTAACAATATCCCATAGGTCTCTGGGATGTCCACCACTTGGATGTCTATTATGGTTGCTATCCAAGGGTCTTGGATGAGCCAAAACTGGATGTTCTTTAGCTCACCTACCATTTTTACATTAGTTTTGTCTAGCTGGACTACTGCGCCTTTGGATGGAGTGGGATGGAGTCTGAGCTTCTAGCATATGGATAAAGGCATGACATTGCCCGAAGCACTGAAATCTACCAAGAAATTGTGCAGGTTCTTTTCTTGTATGTTCAAACCTAGTAAGAAGGGAGGATCCTCAGTGTTTCCCCGGAAGACACCCACATTGGCATCATCAAAAGTGACAGTCTTTGGTGGGTGAATGACATATTTTGAGTTTCCCAAGGGCTTCAGAAGAGACTTCCTCTTCTCGGGACAGTTCAACAAAGCCTCCATTAAGTCATGGAGGTGGTGGTTCTTTCTAACGCCTTTGTGATGTCAAACCTCCCCCCTAGGAATTGTTGGCTTCCCTCGTCCATGTCCCTAGCTTGGTTAGAGAAAGGTCCTTTTGGTGGGAAGGAGTGATCAGTTATGTTGTCCTGGGGAAGGGTGTCTTTGGGAGGTGTAGGCGTGTAAACTGGTCCTTTGCCAGCCTGACTCTGAGTATTGTAAGGAGTCTGAGGGTTGGTGAAGGCATTAGCCTTAAAGGTCAAGATAGATTCATCAAATAACCCCTACCATTCAGGTTCTTCTTCATTTTTCTTGTCTGTCCTAAAGAAGACGGTCTCACAGGTGAAGGCATCATGAGTGGGCTCTTGCACAAGCATTTTTGGGGGAGTAGGATCGATAGTTTGTTGTTTGTCTAGTTGAGAGATCATGATGACCTTCTCCAGTGTGGCACAAATCACCTCAGAATGAGAGCTAGTGTCGTGCAACCTACACCAGTTAGTCAGGGGGTAGAATTCTGTAAGCTGTGCAGAATGGCTGGGTCAAGCATCACCTTGAGTGGTATTTTGGTTCGGAGGAGGACCTCCAATGTTTGCATTGTTATTCCATTGCTGTTGGTTGGGCCAAGGCCCATTGTTGTAGTTGCTTCCTCTGACATTGGTATTTTTTTGGCTGAAGAATATATTCCCTCTCTGGGAATTGGGGTTGTGGGGCACAAAAGACCCTGCCTTCAGCTATCCCATGTCCATGGTTAGTGAGGAAAATAATCACTGAAGGGATTCAACCTCAGTGGACAACTGGATGTTTGCGTCACAGTGTGATAGTTATTGCCATTGGTTCCTGAGGAAGGCAACAATAGCTCTTGGAGTTGAGGATGACAATCCTCCAGCCGCGGGTGACTAGAAAAAAGGTACTCTAAAGGGTTGTGTTGGTGGTTGTTGCATTTGCTACGGCTGATTCTAGGGAACAAATTCCAGAACTGGTATTGTCTATGCTTGTGATGGGTATACATAATAGGCCTGCTAGTCTATCGGTAGTGGTGGGGAATTCATGACCATTGATGGGAAACCCATTTCCTGATTGGGGTTGTAGCCATTAGTGTAAGAGGTTCCATCGAGGATCATGTTGAAAGGCGTGCTCTGCCCAATCCCACCAGGAGCTTTGTTCAAATTGTGGGACAACTCCAAGGCTAGGTTGTAAACCTTCACCAGAGTATCCCGGTCATTTGGGGTAGTGGTTGTCCATAGGAAAGTGGCAAAGAAGGGGTCCATCACATTAAGGTAAGTCTAGATGGTCACATTTGTGGATGGGATGAAGGGGCTCGTGCACTACTTCAAGGCGTCGATGGTTAAATGTTGCAAGGGGTTCATTTGGTTCCTTCCTGATGGAGATAAACTGGCTGTGGGACCATGCTGGGTCCATGTGTATGCGAAAGTCCATTAGTAAGGCATCTTCCATATCCTGCCAAGTGTTAATGGAGTTGGCAGGCAGGTTAAGGTACCAGTTTAACTCATTCTATCCTAAGGACAGAGGGAACATCCGGGTCACAACATCTTGATGTTGGATCCGGTGTACGTTCATGGAATCTTTGTATGCCTATAGATACTCTTCTATGGTTTGTGATCCTACGTGCTCATATTAGGGACAAATATTCTCTGGATGTGAGGGAAGATTGTTGGTTGCACCCAGAAACTATCCCATTGGGGACCCAGTATTACCAAAGTATGCAACTGTTAGGGGTGTTTGATTTTGGCTAGACTAAGCATTAGTCCCCAAGGTTGTCTGGGAGACTTGGGTATTCTGAGATGTAGTAGATCCTAAAAAAAATGTTGGCTGGTTGCTTGGTTTGTGGGGTCTATTTCTTTCGAGCAAGAGGCTCAAGTTCAAAAAACCTTCTGGGATTTGGGGCTGATCTAAGGACTCTTTCAAATCATGCAGGTGAAAATGATCTAATCCCACTAAAGGTCTATTTCCTAAAACTATGCTTTGGGGAACCCTCAGGTGGTGTAAAATCAAAATCCTCCAAAGGGGACGAGCTCGTGCCCTCCTTCTAGTGCCAGTTTCTATTGACGAGACATTGTGACCGGTCCGCTAACAGAGTGCAAGTTGTCACCGGGTACTGGGGTATCGACCAAATTCACTTGTAAAGGTTATTCAGGGAATAAATTCTCCAGGCCTTCAAGCACCTAAGAGTCAGGTCTTGACAATGCAGGAGCTATGTTGGGAGTGTGACTATTTTGTTTGGGGGGATAGCTGGTTTTCATGGCTTGTCTTCTTGGGGGATTTCGTTGGGTTGGTGTTTCCTGCAAGCATTGAGGTTACCATATAAACTTCAAAAAATACGCAGGGTTAGAGAGTATCCATCTACTTATAGTTATACAAATATTTTTAAAACATCAACCATGCTCTAACATACTACACTAAATACTGAATGCATACAGAACCACCAGTTCATACATATTCAATAGCAAGGGGAAAAGAGGTCGTTAATCTACTTAAAACATTAGAGCAAGGGACATCAGAAACATATAGCACAAAAGAGTATTAACTTAGAGATCACAACACAAACACCAGCATTGCTAGAATCCTTCCTTCTTCATTAATGGTTTTCAAGCATCATTGGTGTGTACATCAACAACTACAAGGGAGCATCTATCTACCAAGAACTAATGAGAACTACTGAGCATTGAGCTCTACAACTACAAGAACTGAAAGTGATGAAATGATATTGCTATGGACTGCAAAATCATCAATTCTGCCAAACCTTGAAATGAGGTCACACTTGTTATTTATACACAAAGGTTACCCTAAAGTTAACCTAATCTAACTTTACACTCAACAATAAAATACAATTTCTGGTGGCCGGTACTACCTGCACCACGTTACAACAACCTTGAAAAGAGAAAAGGTTTGACAGATCCGCAGAAGAAGAAAAGAAAAGAGGTCTGGAGAATCAGCCTCAAGAAGAGAGCCAGAGGAAGAATAGAATAAATCTGAACCCTTGAGGTTTGAGGCTACATGCCTCATCAATGTAAAATTGACTCACTGTCTCTGATGCACCAAGTTTTTAATGCTGGAGTGGCACCTTGGGTAGACCACTTGTCAGAACCATCCCTCGAGCTGATGTACCTTGCTGAGGTCACCTACTTTTTAACACCCTTACTAATTGCCTGATAATGACTGGTCAGCTCTGGGGAACTTGGACTTGGGTCATCAAAAGAATACAAAATTGTTGGATCTGGGACTCCAAGATTTGTGAGCTTCCGCTCAAAGAATAAAGAATGTTCAAAATGTACCCTGCTAGTGAAAATATTCAGAATCCAGAGAACCTTATTGCCCTTTACTGTTCTTAAATGCCTCCAAAACCTTGCTAATGCCATCCTCATCTATGTCCTTAATATAGTTCCACCTGTTTTGGACAACCTCAAACTTTTCCTCAACCTCTCTGACCCCATTTCAGGATTTATCTACTATTTTTATGGCATCATGTGCCTGGAGCATCATCTTAGATAATCTTGATAACCTTCCACTATCGAAGTTCCCAGTGGACTGATATAGGGACTCCATTAGCTCATCATATTTTCTAAGGACATAATCCTCCAGGGCATATGTTTCGGTGGTGAAGGGGTCGACTTGAGACACCCTTACCATGAATGCTTTGTAGTTACTTTCTCTCTTAGGGCCTTAACTAGTTTCTTGCATACCTCGATCTTGAGGCCAAGTATGGAGTACTAGGCCCAGAGGGAATCAAATGATTCTTCCCCCAAAATTTCCATCTCTGTGATGGCCTCTGGACCGGTGTTTCCTCCTGCTAAGGCTCCTTTTGTGCCTCTTCCTAACCTTCCTGCTCTATGACAGCTTTTTTCTCTGGGACTTCCTTTTCAGCGGGGATCTCCTCCTTTTCCTGGGTGGTGATTTATTCCACCATGTGATCTATATCCCCATGCAGGTTCATGAGCTCATTCATCCTAAAGATATCATCAAAGTCATCGTGCGGGGGAGAGGTATCTGAGATATCATTCAGTTTGGGGGAATCTGAACTGACGTCTACTGGGGGAATATCAGGCATACCGGGGCCAATGTTTACGCTTGGGGTAGGGTTCACCTTCTACTTATTTTGTTGTAGTGGGGCCTTAACATCCAAAATATTTGCAGACTCCACCTCAGTGAATGTCTTCCTGCTCATTAGTGTGGCTAATGAAGGGGATCCTTCCGAGTGAGTAGATGCTACTAGAGTTGCGAGGAGGCTGTGGGAAAGATGTACACTCATCTTCTAGGTCGTTAGCCTCGATGCCTGCATTTGTTATTGTATTTGAGCCATTATGGGGAGTGAACCCTTGGGGGGCACTTGGGCTAGGGTATCCTCTTTCTCCTTCCCTTATGTGTGCTGGATCTTACAGCTCTGAAGGTCAAAGTGGACCTCTGAATAATTGGTCCTTTTCGGGTGCTCCTTGGACACACCCGCTCAAAATATTTGTGACTGTTATCTACAATGGGGCAGCATACCCCCTCAATTATTAAATCCTCTGGGGTGGCCCAATCCACCAGAGGGAGATCTAATTTATCTAACCCCTATTCTTTATACAATGGGTCCTCCAAGGGCCTGTCATCTAAAAAACCCTTCGGGAAACCCCAAAGGTCGAGGAATTTCATCAAGCCTTTGGACATCCTCGAATACTAGCAGGCCCAAAGATCAAAACTATCCTGGTAGTCCACCCAAAAATCATCAATACCTTCTACATGTGGTGGGGATGCCCAAGGGAGCACCATTGTTATTGTACCGAGCGAATCAAAATTGCTTATGGTGTGGTGGAATTCCACCAATCCCAAACTCTTCAGTTTATTGTCTGCTTCCTTCACCATGGTAAGGCTGCAAGAATAGTTCCCGCAAGAGATTAAGAAAGGGATGTTGGTGACATTCTTCAATGTGAAGAGGGCATGCAGCTCCAGAATCTGTCTGTAGTACTCCAAAAGAATAATTCTATCCCTGCAATACCAAGGAAGTAGATAGGGTTTCCTAGAGAAGCCGATCACCAGAATGTATTTATGCTGCTGGAATTAGATGAAGTAATTCTCATTAGTACTCACCAAGTTCATCTCCTCTTGTGATAACTGGTATCCAGAGTCCCGAGTAAGTGTAAAAATGTTTTAGTAACTGAACACATCGATTACCAGGTAAAAATTAAGGAAGCTAAGTTCCCATTGGACCTGGGGATAATGATCCCATGGCGCCAGCTGATCGGGCCCATTCCTAAGAATTCCCATTGTTTGCAAACCCTGAAAGGTAGGTCTCTGTTGGGCCAGTGCCCATAGTACATAGGATTTCATGTGGAACTTTGAGGTTTGGAGGATGTTCTTTAGCTGTGTGTCCACATGGTTGGTGATGATAGCTGCCCAATTGAAGGTCTAATTGCGAGTGCTGATGCAATAGAGAAAGTAATACATCCATGCTGAGAAGTCTTGACCATGGGGCTCTCTAAAGAGCCTACATAGGAATATAATTCCTGCTTGGATATATTCCTTAAAATCCCCTCAGGAAATATCTAGCTTCATCATTTTATAGTCCCTTCTCAGGGACTTCAGCCAATGGGTGTTGAGATGTTGCCAGGAGAGAAGGGAAGCTTCTTCGAAGTCCTTTAGTGATGTGGAATGGGAGAGAACAATGACTCCCTTGAATTGAGGGATCCCCAACCCTGAAGCAAAATTAGTTGTGTCCAAATTGATGATAGTTGTTGGATAGTGTAGTGGCCAGGGATTGATGAGAAAAACAACTCAAGTGGAGGCATTGTAGAGTGTTTCTAGTTGGAGTATCATCTCTGTGCTTGCACCGAGTAGGGAAAACTTGTAGCTTTGATAATCCTAGAGGCGACCATGTGTTTTTCCATATTAACTTTGACGGTCCTCTATTGGTATATGGCTTGGACCAAGCCCTACATTTCAGCCCATAGTCCGGGCTCTGTGTCTATAATTTCTTGTAGCTTAGAGTCCACCTTGGACCCCACAAGAACACCCTCCCTTGGGTATTTGGAGGTTAGTGGCAATTTGGCCAACATCTTTTCGGCCTTAGTTTTTGTAGTTGCCAGCTTCGGGCTATTAAGAGGAGTGATCACTTTAGACTGATTGAACTATCTGCAACCTACAAGATCAGAGAACCTTCAATACATGATATGATAAAAATAATACTTTAGGGACTCCCAGGAATTCACCACCATTTTGCACCTGTCCAAAAGTGTTATCATACATAAAAATCCCAGAATATTAAAGTTAACACGGGTTAGATTTTGATAAACACCTAGGGCTCTGGGGCATGGGTTTAGGCGACAAAATGGAATGAAGACCCAGGGGATTCTCAACATCTAGAGTATGGAAGAACTAGCCATTGTCGATGTGACCGACAGTGAGTCATACTTGTTGACATGGGTCATCACGTGGCCACGTGACAGGCAATGTAAAGGTGTTAATGGTGACAAGTGGGCTGAAAAAAGGGAAGTAAATGCCAGATGGGATGGGATTTGAATGCATGTTCATGGGAAATTAATCCTGCCATTAAGGTGACATGACAAAGGAGAAATAAAGCCATCATGGCTCAAACCAGTGAGGTGCCAAGTTTGAACCGTGGCAGATACCTCTTCGACGAGCTCAAAAACATGGTTTGGACGCAATGGAGCGCGAGGATCTCACCATGAACAGACATATATATATGGGATATACATTGATATACAAAGCTACAGAGGGATAAAACATGGTGAGAGCCAAAGCAAAACTAGTAGGCTGACCAAAAATGAATGTATATACAGCTATATACAGAAAAATACACAATGCACAGAAACATTCACACTATCATACAAAAATGTACAAATACTACCTTAAACTACAAATGTACAAAGGGTGGACAACCCTCTAGCAGAGCCAACCCACCAATGGGATGTGAAAAAAAGCAAAACCAGAGACATGAAACAAAATAAAAAATAGAACTGCAACCAAGCAAAACAAAAGTAAGAAAACTAGAAAAACAAAAACCAGAAGGAAGAGAGCTGAAAGGACTACCTGGAAGTATAGAGGGTTCAGAAAGGTGAGCATAGGAGGTGATCTACAACTGGTTCACCTTGGAATGATCGCGAAAGCACCATTGCTTACTATTGTTTGATCATTGTTAATCACCAAAGCATTATGTACTTAATCGCTCTGAATTGCCTTAATCTCTTTGGTAACTTCCTGAGTGTTTTAATCGTGATAAATGTGAAAATGACAGGTGAAACCAATTTATACCCTTAGGGTAAAAACATATTTCACTCCTTCCACAAACTCTGGGAAATGAAAACCTCTGGATTCCAAGCTCGGGGATTCCATACAGCTACACCTTCCCACAAAAGAAGACATGATAGTAGAGAATCCTGGAGTCTAGAATATGGACAAATTCAAAATGACAAACAAACTCTGGGACCGGGTCCCAGAGATAAAAGAAGACAAGAAGCAAAAGAAAGCAACCCTTGCAGAAGAAAATCCTGGAGGGAAACAAAGGAAACAAAAGAAACCAAGGAAAAAGCAAAAGCAAAAAAGGGGGACGCAACATTTTGCCCAAAAAATGTAGGGACGGGTATGTAGGGCATAACACTTGTCTCCTATGATCTAGTTCTGTGGATGGAGTCTTCTGACATACTTGGAAAGTATTGGTTTAGCTCTTTTTTCATCATTTTGACCTTCATTCTGATCTCCATCATTCAGAACATCATTTTGAGAAATTTCCTAATTTTTTGGTATTTGCAGCCTGATGCTCGGGTGCATTGTTTTGTTGCTTGAGAGCGATACATTGTTGCTCGGGTAGAGTGTCACTTTCTCAATATTTTTTTAGAGGACTTGTTAGGACATTTATAAGTCTTTCTCTTGGTGGAATACTCTAGAAAGATACCTTCTTCACTTTTGGAGTCAAGCTTTCCATTTCTGTCATCTTTCAAAATATAACATTGACTTCCAAAATTTTTGAAGTAACTTACATTAGGTGTGTATCCATACCATAGCTCATAAGGTGTCTTTTTGGTGTCTTTCTTCAGTTGAACTTTGTTCAATGTGTAGACAACAGTACTGAAAACTTCCCTCTAGAATGTTTGAGTGATGCCTTTCTCAATCATTAGTGTTCTTGCACAATCAACAATGGATCTTTTCCTTCTTTCAGCAATCCCATTTTGTTGTGGTGTTCTTGGTGCAGAAACCTATCTTTTAATTCCATGCTCATTGCAAAAGTTTGTGAATTCATCAGAAATAAATTCTCCTCATCTATTCGATCTTAAGCATTTCAGTTCCTTACCACTTTATTTTTCTATAATAGCTTTATACCATTTAAACATCTTGAATGCTTCTGATTTCTCTTTTAAGAACATAACTATCATCATTATAGAATAATCATCTACAAATATAATGAATTATCTATCACCATAGTATATTTTAGTTCTCATGGGTCCACATAGATTAGTATGGACTAATTCTAGAATAGCATTAGACGTATGGGGTTTGATCTTGAAACTAGAATTTTTCATTTTACATTTTTGACAATTCTTACACATGATATGGTTGGGATTTGACATGCTCAATAAGCCTCTTACTTTCCTTTTATTTCTTATCTTAATCATGTTGTCAAAATTCACATGAAATAGCCTTTTATGCCAAAACCATATGTCTTCTTTTCTAGCCATTAAAAAAGTGGTGTTAATATCATCAAGATAGAATAGGTTACCTTTTGTCTGTTCACTAGTTCTGATCAACCTTCCTGATTCATTAAAGATCTTTGTCTTTTTGTTCTCAAATGTAACTTGATGACCTATGTTATTCAGCTATGAAACACTCAATAGATTATAATTAAGTCCTTTTACCCAGTATGCATTTTCACACCTAATCAGATTATTTAGTATTATGGTTCCTTTACCTTCAACCGGACAAGGTGAATCATTACCCATTCTTACTGATCCACCATTATAATACTCAAAAGTTTCAAAATTTTCTTTGTCTCCAGTCATGTGGTGAGTGCAGCCACTATCTATAATCCAGACATCATTCCTACTAACCTTAGATATGATTTCAGTCACAATATACCTTTCCTCTTTGTCTTAATCATACTTCATGGCAACAAATACCACCTCAATATCTTCATCAGATTCAGTGTCAGTATCTCTAGCTTTGTTCTCAGCCAAGTAACAAACTTTTTTCCCTTTTTCCATGTAGTCTTGGATATCTCTTCTATTAGATTGTTGATTGCTTCGGTAATCTCTGTTATCACTTCTGTCAAACTTATTTTCATATGATCTATCACTACTTCTGTAATCTTTTCTTTTGTTAGGACATATAGCAGCAAAGTGTCCAACCTCTTTACAATTAAAACATACCAATGGTAATTTACCTTTGTATCTACCTTTGCCTCTCTACAATCTTCTAGCCATTAGTGCTTCAATCTCATCAAGTCCTTGGTCATCACTATTACTTTCACTATCATTTCTCATAGTGTGTTTATGACTTGAATTACTTATTTTCAAAGAAGATTTGAATGCAGACTCAATAGATGGTAAGACACTATTGTCAAAGTTATTCATCTCAAATGAAATAAGTCTACCAACCAAACTATCTAGAGTGACATTATTTTTTTCTACTTCTCTCATTTCTTGTATAGCAGATACTCTAATAGCATAAACAGGCAGTAAGGTTCTTAGGATTTTACTTACCACTATTTCTTCTTCAAGTACACCTCCAAATCCTCGGATAGCATTAACTACCTCTTTGATTCTATAACTATACTGAGTGATGTTTTCTCCTTCTTTCATTCCTAGGTCATCAAACTTACCTTTTAGGCTTTCTGCCTTAGCTCTTAGTACATTTGCATCTCCTCCATGTACTAGCTTCAATTTATCCTACATTTTCTTTGTAGAGGTGCATGTTTTGACATCTTCAAATTTAGCATCAGAGAGTGAGGAAGAAAGTTATATCATCATAGAATTATGCTCATGCTTTTCTCTTAATCGATCAAGTGTGTGAGGTCATGTAGGCAACACATATTCAGTATCCAAGTATTGAGTAACATCATTTCCAATACCTAATAGGTGGAGTCTTATCCTGGTTTTCCATGATGCAAATTTATTTTTGTTCAACTTAGGCACATCATGTTTGCTCATCTTTTTATCTTTAGCTTAGGTCTTGAAACCTCCCTTTCTAAGTACACAAGCTCTTATACCAATTGTTAGAATAAGTAAGAGGGGGGGGGGGGGTTGAATCAGTGGCTTCAAAACTTAATCCAATATAAACCAAAAAACTTTATATCTCAAATATAAACCTCTATTTATCTTCATTCCTACAAGATGTATGCCTTGAAATAATCTTATCAAATAAATACTACTCGGAGTCCATTTTTTAAACCTTATTCTTAAGCTTTACCAAATAGTAGTCTAGCCTTTACCAAAATACAGTAAATAACTTAGTGTTTACTGATTAATCATGTTTTAGTAATGTGTAAAGCCAAACATTAAAGTAATGAAGCATAAACACATTTGAAACATGAATTTTTAACGTGGAAACTCTGTTAAGGGAAAAACACTTGAGATTGGTAACCCAAAATTTTCACTCTTCTGAAGTGAGCTCGGTGAAGAGCCAAACCTATTAAAGGTTACAAACACACTGTTAAGTGTGACCTTGTTAGAGGATTTATCACTAATATTTTATCTCTTGATATCTGGCATTCACTATGCTATCTTCATGATAAACCTTTTGATACTCCTTGGGATGTATCTCAATATATAAAGGATTGTTAAATCCTGCTTAGTTAAGAGACTTTCTAATCCAATGGTTAAAGTGAAACAGTAAATGATCTATTCATTAATACAACTTAGACTTGTAGATGTTCAGATCTATTGTAAGCTCATAATACCTTTCTGATCAATGTTTCCCTTTAATACCTTTGCTCCACTTCTTTCTACTCGATGATGGTGTGATTCTTTGTTGCTCGGTGTCCGCAGAAATATTTAGCTCTATTCTTTAGCTTGTTTGATCAGGACTGTATGAATTCTCTCTTCACCAACATTATCTTCAACATCTTCTTCTCTATTCACCCCTAATTTATAATGAATTAGCTTGTCTCTCTTATAGAAATAATTTCACCATTTTAAGTCCTTGAATTTCTTGTTCTTGGCGTGATGTACAATTCTCATCATTATTTCTTTAAAACTTATTTAAAATTTATCCTGTAGATTTATCCTTGACAACTAGAATAAAATAGCTTTAAAATTCTAGCTTATCTCTGGCTTTTAACTTATCGATGAAAATAATTTATCAACCAGTTAACTCCATATTTATTCTTTCCAGCTAAGTCTTTTGTCATTTCTGAACTTTAGTTCTTTTCGGTCTTTAACTCCTTGTTAGCTCCGATCTTGACTTCAGTTGTCCTCGGGCATCTCTATCTATTGGGGTTGTCTGTCCGTAAGGGTTGTCTATCCGTCGAGTAACACTGTGGTTCTGCTCTCGGTAATGCTTGATCGGGAATCTTGCTCGGGTATCACTGTGACTCTTCTCTCGGGGTTCTCTATCCATTGGGGTGCACTGTCCGTCGGTGTTTGTTGTCACTTAGTGCATACTGATCTTTTATGCATTACTGATAGCATAACCTTTATCTCTCTGGTTCTTTGAAGTCTTTGACACTATGTATATATAACCAATCAGATTATATCAAGTTGAGATAAATGACAATACAATACATTAACTGATTTAATGTCTTGAATTAACTTCTTGCAGCTCGATGATTGTCAACTTTATATTCAAACATTCAATCAGTTATAGTTCATCAAATGTTGAAAGTTTTGTTGTTTATTTTCAAAAGTTTTTTGTCAGGGTTCTTGACATATTTGAAATAAGGTTGATCATGCAACTTATACAAGGTTTTTTCTAAATAACTTAGAGTTTTAGTGAAAGATTTTGACCCATGATCTGTTTTAGAATACATCAAAAAGGTTTTGGCACTTTTGTCTTCATTACCAAAAAACAAATTTCTTTTAAAATTTTTTCAATCATTCTAAATTTTTTCCTAAAGGAAAGAAAAAGAGGTAAAAATGAGCTACAAACACCAAGCCATAAATCTATCAAAAAGGGACAAGTCCACTATATTGAGGTAGTATCAAATGAAGAAGAATCATAAGAATAGGACATAGAACAAGAAAGTGAAGAAGAATAGGAAACTCTTTTTGCAAATATTTTTGGTACACCAAAGTATAATCCTTTAAGAGTGGAATTCGTTGTGGGGAATAATCTATCGTGCTTGCTGCAAAAATAGGCCTAAAAACTAAACATTTGTAGGCTTCTATGTGATGGTTTCATATTATTTTTCTATTCAGTCCACAAGAAAGATTCTCAAAATAAGTCTCATGTTAGATATTGATGTAGTTTTGGGAGTTCAATGGTTGCACTCTTTGGGTGAGTCTCCTTAGAATGTATAGTCAATGGAACTCACATTTTGTTTAGAAGGTAATAAAATAATAATCATGGAATGTCTAATGGTGTTCCTAAGATTGTTTTAGCTAAGTGTATGGAAAATAAATTCTATCATTGTCAAGTTGTATGGCTTTCCCAATGTTTGATTGTGCATATTATTAATTCAAATGATAATAAACCATGTGATATTGATGTTCAATCTATTCTCACATGCATAATAATGTGTTTAGTGACATACCCCTAAAAAGCCATTGGATAGATGGATTTGGACATGTCATTGAGCTAGAGGAAAGAGATAAGTTAGTTATCAACACTCTATTACCATCAAATTAGAAAGGCTAT
This sequence comes from Thuja plicata, assembly GCA_018584345.1. Lineage (NCBI taxonomy): Eukaryota > Viridiplantae > Streptophyta > Pinopsida > Cupressales > Cupressaceae > Thuja > Thuja plicata. Next base: position 3,055,506 of record MU224254.1, on the reverse strand, counting down.
GTAGTAACTCCTTGATATGAGGTTGTTCTAGTCCCTTTGTCTCAGTTGTTTTTGTCAAGAAAAAAGATGGAACTATGAGGATATGCATTGATTACCTAGTTTGAATAAGAAAATTATAAAAATACATATACACTTCATTTAATGGACAAAATTGTAGATGATTTACAAGGTGCGACCTATGTTTTAAAAATAGACCTTAAATCATGGCACCACCAAATTAGAGTTTCTATACAAGATGCTCAAAAAATAGTTTTAATATTTTATTATGAACATTGAATTCTTATTCATGTGATTCAAATTGATTAATTCTCACACCACATTTTAATTATGTATGAACCAAGTGTTCAACAAGAAACTATAAATTTGTTTTAGTATTCTTTGATGACGTCTTTGTATACAACAAAAAATAAAAAGATCACTTGAGAGATTTAAATGAAGTTCTGGGTATTCTGGAAGCCCATTTTCTTTTTACTAAAGAATCAAAAGTTGGATTTGAGATAACTTTAAGAAACCCCCCCCTCCCAAAAAGTATAAAATTGTGGCGAATCACATTTTTTTTTGAGGGAAAATTTTTAATATTGATGGCGAATTGTGGTTCAAATTATAGATATTTGGTGGCGAATTTTTTAATTTCGTATACAATTTTTATAAAAAAATGGCGAAAACAAATGATTTTAATAGGGAAATTATTAATATAATTGGCGAAGCTGAAAAATTTTAATGATAAATTATGGCGAAATAATTTTCTAAATATTGTAATTAATTATTTGTCGTGGCGAATGTATTTAAAAAATACATATAAACTTGGCGATTTAAGGGAATAGTTGTATAGTTGGTATGGC
>MU224254.1:3003802-3045368 GCA_018584345.1 Thuja plicata | reverse complement strand
ATCATAGTGGCGAACGTTCCGACCACAATATGACTATTTTATAAAATCTGGGCGAACCGGTCAACTAGTTTACGGTGTTTTTTTTTGCCAATTTCTATAGCCCGATCGGGACATATTCGCCAATTGGTGAATAATCGCCACTAAAAAAATCCCTGTTGATAATTGAGGCATGTTACAACACTAATGGTGTAACAATTCATACCATCTTAGTTTGGTCTACTCCGAGAACCTTGACATAATTGAGAGAATTTTTCATTCTTTGAAGCTATTATTGAATATTTATGAAAGATTTATTAGTTAGCAACCTTACTAACTAATTTGACAGAGAAGGGGGATTTCAAATGATCAATTTCAATGCAATTCTTATTTGACAAAATCAAGGAGACAATAAGTTCTTGTCTAGTGTTTTCTATTCCAATTCTTTCTCTTTCTTTTGTTTTTGAGTGTGATACTAAGGGATTGAGACTACTTCGATGCAAATAGGATTCTCGGTGTATTTGAGAGCCACAAATTTAGAGGAATTAAAATATGATTTTTTGAATTTTTGTCAAAGAAATGTCACTCATCTTGAATGCTTTCCAAGTTTAGGTAATATTTTTTTGGAGTTAAGTTTGTGGTTAAGATTGATCAGAACAATTTGGAGTAGTTCCTAAGTTAGAAGGATTTTAATAAGATGCAACATAAATGGATAAGTAAACTTCAAGGTTATGATATTGAAATTATGTTAAAGTAAAAATCAACATAGTGGTTGATGTGAAAGGAAGCAAGGTACATGGAACACAATTCCTACACCAATCTAATCAGGAGAGTTGTATAATTTCTGTCATTTAATAGTTGTAAGGATGAAGATGCACAATATAGGGAAGATAATATAACATCAAATGCAAGTATAGAACCTTACAACACAAGATATATGTGGGGAAAACCCATTTTGGAAAATGAATCCCACACTTCAAAAGTCCATTCAATGTACTACAAATTGAACGATGGTCACAAATATATTTATAGAAAGTTTCTTCTAAGAGTTTCTAGTGTTTATTTATGAAGTAATTTCAACAACATAACAATATGTGCAAATAAATAGCTTACAAGCTACTCCAAAAACAAAGGAAGCTCCTAGATGAAGATAGAAGAGATGGGCATCAAAATTCACTTGGTACATTTTTACAACACCTCTAAGCACACAAATGACACTCTTACAAGATTCCTTTTCTCCTCATTCAAACTACCAAAATTGAGCACTTTATTTTTATCTAAAATATGTGTTGACATATGCTCTTACACATCTTCTAGAATTCTCATAGAATTTATCATAACTAACATCAATAGAAATTATAAGAAAATATGTCATAACTAACTATTGTAACTAACTAACAATTAATAAAAGCTTTTAAATCATAACTACATTAAGGATTAAAAGAAAAGTATAAAAGTATTTGATAATGGTGTTAACCTTGGTCTATAGTGAGAGCCACCATTACATGTAAATTAATTTAATAACAAAGAAAAAACATAAATTAATATCAAATATAAATTTTTAATGAGAAAATAATAATAACAAACTAAAATTAAAAAATATTAATGACAACCAACACTTTCCTTGATGAGCATGAATAATATGGAGGTGAAAGTTGTTTCATCATAAGCTTTAACTGGCACAAAAGAAGAGTTGAACAATAGAAAAATACTTAACAAAACATTGTAGTAATGGTTGTAAGTACTTGAGTTTTTTAAGAAAGACGAGTAGAAGTTCTCTTTTTTAAAAATTGTCCCAAAATTCTTTTCAAAATGATAAGAGGAGTCTTTCTTAGTTGGATGAGAGGGAAGAAGTGTTACTTTCTCATTCAAACATTATGACATGTGTCACAAATGATCCAACTAGAAAATAAACTTTTGAATTTAAAGAATTTACTCGATGTTAATGCATCAGTAGGCGTTTGTGCATTATGCTCATGTCTAAGCGAGTTCCATTGAAATCAAGAACACAAGTTGGCAAAATATTATGCTCTTCAAATGTGAGATAAAATATTTCATATGGAAATATAATAATTCATTGTTAATGCATTGAGTAAAGTGAATTCAAGGTGTAAATGTGAAATTGTACAATTATGAAATTTTTGACACTATATTTTGCCCCCATATTAGCGAGATGATTACACTAGGAAATGTACTATACTAAAGTAAATGATAAAATGCATAAAATGTATAGGTAAATATTTTGAAAAAATGGACACGATCGAGGATGTTGAAACTTGTTAGATAGATTGACGATGCCCTCATATTCAAGTTTGACAAAACTCCATAATATTCAACCTGAAAGTCTTGTAGGATTTGTGTTTTGTTAAAATATAAACTCACATAACTTGCAAAAATCGGTAAGTCACTATTTCCGCCTCTAGTAGGGGCTGAAAAACTAGGAAGGTTGATTCAACTGTAATATATATTAATATATTATGCTACACTTTTTTAAAACAATGATTTTACATATTTGGAAAAATTAAAATTTTACTATTCATTTTTTTTTCTATTAACATACTTTTAGCCATTTTAAACATAATAGACCTCATGGAACATGTTGGCATATGTCATTAGTATTTCATTCAATTGGTGTGCATGTGTCATAAGGTCATGTAAGTGTACTTGTGTTCTAGCATCCAGAGGATGCGCTATCATTGATCTAGAATACTAGCATCCAAGAAAAATAAAATTGAATTTTTTGAGTGAATTAGAATGTTATCATTGAAGAAATGTGTAATAAAATATATTAAAATATTTTCATCCCTTGCTTAATATGCAAAAGCATGACAAATGAATAGTAATTTTTCTTCTACAGAGATGATTATCGACTCTATCACTAGATGAGAAATCACTACTTCACCTAGTGGGTATCTGCTGGGTTTTTATTCTATAAGATATGTTCTTCCACCTCAACATGTTGATGACCTTGATGGAGAGGTGAGACATTGACAAATTTTTATTCCTTCTATCGACATGGGAGATGACAATTACCATAGAGGATGATTATCAAATACTAAGGATCCTAATACGAGGTCAGATTCTTATGAGGAGAAAAAGATTATTGGTCTTAGTTCAAGAGGGTCAATGCTATGAGCTCAGTCATGTCATATCCAATGATACTATGTATTACATCTAGATGGGATGGCTCATACAGGGATCAATGCTTATAACTTTAGTGAGATAAATATTGATTGCCACAGTAGCCATGTGAGTGATCATAGATATAAGTGACACAAATATTTATGGGGTCCTCATTCATAGTATTTGGGATATGGAGGAGTGACATGCTATATTTGTATGGGGGTGGAGCATACTCACACACTTGTACCATGGTCTCAATTACTTCATATGCTATGAGTTCCAAAGTTTGATGACATGTGCATTATGACATGTGTGGGCATTAAAACATATCACATGTATGAGATTGTCCAATTACCAAGCCAATTTTTTTCAAATGTGCCAGTGCTTAGGCTTATCTAATATGCTAAGACTTGAGAATTGATGATTTTCATTTTTGCAAAAAAAGTTTTGATGGACTATACAACATTGAGATTTTGTGGGGTTTTTGAGTTTTCTAGTATCAGACAATTTTGTTGCACATATGGCCATAATGTATATAGATGGACTATTAATGCTAAGATATAATCACAAATTTAAGCCATTTTACTATTGGTGGGCGATGAGGTAGTTTCATTAGGCTCAACAAGTTCCCCTAGTCATATTGACATATGTGCATTCATATCACAACATAGTTAGAATGAGAGGCTTTCCTCAACCCACCATTGTATATGTCACATTAAGTAACCCAAATAGTGAAGAAAATGATGAACCAATGTTGGAGGTGGATGATGTAGGTATTTCATATGGATTCATTTTATGATGAAATATTAGAGAAACCACACCCATTTTTCCCTTGGACACTCTAGGAGGAGATTTTAGTGCACATTGGTCAAATGAGGAGTATAGTGCTAGTGAGGAGACCCCCAAAAAGGAGATGGATGTAGAGGAAAGGCCTTAGTTGGAACAATAGAGACGATTGGATTCACCCACAAAAACTACTACATTTAGATAGATAGAGAGATGAGAGTCAAGAAATGCTCCTTGATGTCGAGTACCCAGTGAAAGAAATGAATGAACTCAAAACTCACACAATCTTTCCCATAGAAAAACACCAATTAGATTCTCACTCCTTACCATATCTTATGGTTCCTCACAATCTCCTAACATCCCCCATCATCATCTTGAAGGAGAAAAATAAATCTTCCAAGTTGATACAACTTCCAACATCAATTACCCTCAAGCAAATCACTATTCTCAATAGACCTATTACTACGTACAAAGGTATTTTTGGTTCCAACCTCCAAGGAAATGAGTTAGAATTCTCCACCTATCCTATCTTGAAATAATAATCTCCTCTGGATTCTTTCCAACCATCCAATGAGTCTGATCCAAGTGTCTAAAGTATAATGCCTTAATTAGGCCTAGTATCCTACTAGCCCTCCTTTCTCAGGTTTTCACCGATAACACAATTTTTACCCAAAAACCATAATAAAAAAATCACATTTCAGGATACCCTTTTGGGATCTTAGTAATATATGACAAGGCGAGTTCTTGATCCCTCCAAAAAATGAACAAAGGATTGACTGATCGCCTAGGACTAAAGTTCCAATTAAGCCACTTTTCCAAAGCAATCCTTCACATATGGATTGATCCTTACTAACTGTTGAGCATTGTTTTTACACAAGTCAATTGCTAGGATCTCAAGATTTGATTTCATCTCTTGAAAGAATAATGAAGTTATTCCCAAGGTTCTCCAGGATCGTGGTACAACCTGCTTGGTTACTCAGTTGAAGATAAATGTGAATGTTCATGAGGAGGCCTTTGCTGGTACGCTCAAGACATCAAACTATAAAACAAATTTATTAATTTTTTGGTATTTTATGATTTATCAAAGATTTGTGTTTTAACTAAGGATGAAATTTTGTGTTTTTAAAGATGCTTACTTTTAGATCTATGATATAATTTAAATGAGTAAGGTAACAAGAAATGAAATAACTTGTTGAAAATGAAATCCTAATGGACATAAACCGTGATCGATCTTCCCTTGCGAATTGAATGATGGAGATATTTGGAACAAATCCACGAAGTATAAATCAAACGATGTCACCGTTCTATACTCGATGGATGTAATTGTTTGGAGAGAAAACGTATTCACTCGTGCAAGATTTTCAAAACCTATCAAATTGTGAAGCCACCAAGATGAGCGCACACACAAGATGAATTTATCATTAAGCCCAATAGATGACATTTTCCATGCATTTGTCATAACAAGGTAGATAGATAACATCAAACTCCAACTAATAGAAACACAGATTCGAAACACAATAAAACAATTGGCTCTTTGAAAATAATCAACAAGTATGCACACATTCATCAATTTAGTATAGATAGCAGAAAATAACACAACACGAATGAATAACCAATTTTAGATCTTTATTGCATTAGGAATCTAACCCTATTATAGTGCTTTTGATTACAATATATAGAGTTCTGATCTACAAACTCTGAATGTCAAAATTAGGGCATCAGAGACTCTAAATTAATGAAAATGAACTAAAACTAAAACTTTGTTGAAAGAAAACTACTGCTAACTGATACTAAACAACTTGAATGAATTTTTAATCCATTTACAATCAGTTGGTCCATGCATTAGGGATCAAACTCATCAAGAAAAGAGAGAGAAAGAAGATGGAGTTTCTTTGCATGCAACTGGAGTCTTCTTCTTGATCTTGGAGTTCTCCCTTGGAATCTTCATCTGGGGTTTTCTTTGCAGTGGGAACTGATAGGGGACCTTTAGTCCTTCTAAAAAAAACTCTAGTTAGGCACCCATCTGATCTGAAGTTCAACTTCCATGCAAAAAAGTGATCTCGCTGGAAAGACCCAGAAATTCAAACCCCAACCTCTACACCAAAATTTTCCAATTGTCAAAAATTGCTTAAGTGTCATAACCAAAATTGGAGGCCCCAAAGTTTCAAAACTTTTGGAGGCTGAAAGGGAAAAGGGCCGAAAGGCCAAAAATATTAACAGGCTGAAAGGATGAAAATCTGCATAGGCCAAAGGGCCAAAAATCTGTATAGGCTAAAAGGCTAAAGGGCTGAACTTCAGACTTAGCCTTTGGAGAAAATGGCTGTGAAAACTGTGTTTCTCAAAATGATTGAAGGGATCTAAGGAGTCAGTTCAGAAACACCTCCAAATGGGCAGCTCAGATCCTTTGCACAATCTCTTGAACTTCCTCATAATTTATCTCCTTCCTCTTGACCTTATTAATCCTTTGTTCTCGCTTCTCTCTGAAAGTGGTCAATTCAGAAGCAAAGAACTTGATCTCTTCTTCATGTTCAGACATCCTCTGTATGTATTATTTTGAATAGAACAATTGGTGCAGGGCCTCTTTGGTGCTAACACCTGCCAAGATATCTTTGAACTGTTGTATTACTTCTTTGTCTGGGCACAGGGTTTGTTTATGTTGATCCCTGTACAATTCTAAACCAATCCATGTGAAGAAACCATCTATTTCTTCTACCCAATCCATGACCTCCTTTTGTTTCTCCATTATACGAGCTAGGAATTTTTAGTAGACCTTAACTATTTCGGATATGCTCTTGATCCAAGTCTTGAAGTTGTCTAGCTTTTCTCCTTCCTAAATCTTGACCAAGATCTGGAAGCGTTGCTTCTTGAAAAATTTTAGGTCTTGGAGGATATTTGTTGGAATAATGGAATGGTGTGTACTAAGAGAGGAGAGGTGAATCAGTACCCTTAAAACTTTTATCAATTAATATTAGTAATCCTTTTCTTGCATTACCGATCATATTGCTTTTCTACATTATGCATGTAATATCAAAACATAAATATGTAAATAATCATAGAAACATTCATGAAGCTTAGTTACACATGACACAAGAATTGGTAACGTAGAAAACCCTTGTTAGAAGGTAAAAACTGCGGTGGGGATGAAACCCACAAAGCTTCACTATCTGCAGAATGGAAGGTGTTGGTTAAGGCTACAAGTTATGATCACTTCTGATGATCTTACCCTGTTAGGAGTAACATGTTAGACTTGTTAAGTCTACTATGTTAAGAGATTTTAACAACGCTATTAAGTGTGCACTCGGTTAAGAGATTTACAATAAGACTATTAAGTCCACCTTCTTGAAGGATTTCTTCTATTTTCTATAATTTTTAGAGAGTATTCAAAAATACTTATGACCTGATAACTTGCAATCTTGAATTGTTGAGTACAGATCCTTTAAGTTCTCAAAATTATGTATCACCTAATTATGATGAATAATACCTTTGTTTTGCTTGGTAGCCTTGAATCTACTTCTTCATAACTGAATTCTTCCTTTTGTGTCCTTCTGCATGCAACTCTCTATCTGATAAATAGATGTCTTCTATGGCTACAATCATCATGTTCTGATTGATTATACATCTATATATACAAAGGTTTTGACCTATTTAGGTTTCACGCTTTACAAGAAAAACTCTATGATCAAAGGTTTACAACTTGACCTTGATCTCCTAGTTTGCATGTTTAAAATAAGTTAAACTGATTAAAACTATTACTTATTCTTTACTTGATCCTCAATAAACGGTTTTATAGCTAAGTACAAAGCTATTTTTAAGACTGAAGTGCTTTAGCTGATGTGTATCTCAGATTCGGGAATAAAATTGTTACTCGGTAGACTGGTGCTCGGGTTACTCTATAGACCGGTGCTTAGTTTACTCTGTAGACTGTGCTCTCAAGTTTCTCTGTGAACTGTCTATTGGTGATAGTGCTATCGGTGTTCACTGATTTTGGTGATCACTGTGATAAGACATTTTCGGTGACCTCTGCGCTTGACTATTTTGATGACCTCTGTGCTTGAATGAATGTTGTCACTCATTGATCATGTAACCAAAAGTTCAAAAATTGTTTCCTTGTATACTAATGACAAAATTATGATCCTTTAGGATTATCAATCTCCCCCTTTGGAATTAGTATCAAAAAATTATATGTACAAATTGATATGTTCAGTATATACACCAAGTGTTTACCTTGTTAATGACTCCCCCTATGTGCATGACTCGGTATAATGTATGTATATTTTTTCCTTGGCACTGTTACCCAAATCCCACATGAAGTTTGAATTTGGCTACAAGTGGAGAAAATGAGGCTCCCACAAGGGTAGATCCTAGCTTGTATGAATTATGCACCTTTTTGTGGTCCTTATCTTGCTCTTTGCATTTTTCTAGGTCATTGGTTTTCATGAACTATAACTGACTGAATGTTTGAAGATGTTAAGTTGATGATCACCAAGACACAGAAAGTTAATGAAAGATATTAAATTAGCTAATGTATTGTATTGTCATTGATGTCAACTTGATATAATATGTATGGTCATGTACATACTACTAAAGACTTAAAATAACCAATGAATCAAAGGCTATGCTATCAGTAATGCATAAAAGTTAAGTGTTCACAAAGTGACTATATACACTGATGGAGTGCTCACCAAAAGATAGAGTAAACCAACAAGAGAAAATTCACAGTGTTACCTGACAAGCAAAAGCACATCATTACCAACAAGCAAAGTCACAATGTTAACTGACGAGAAAAACACAGTGTAACCCGACACACAAAATTACAGTGTTGCCCAACAGATAGAATTACAGTGTTGCCCGACGGATAGAAAACACCAACGAATGGAGGTCCCAAAGACAACTAAATTCTCACTGATAGAACAATCAGTTGTCACTGATGACTAACTGAAGTATTGACCGACATAACAAAGAGTTCAGAAATGACAAAAGGCTTGGCTTTCAAGAGCTAAATATAGACTTAACTGGTAATTATCATTGTTTTAAATAGACAAGATAAAGCTAGAGATAAGTAAAGGATTTAAAGCTATTTTGTCCAGTTGGCAAGAAGATCTATACGAGATAAAACATGATTTTTTCTTTAAATCTAATTGGCAAGAATTGTGAATCACACCAAGATCAAGAAATCCAAGAAACGGTGAAATCATGTGTACATAAGAGACAAGCTAATTCAATGTGAATTAGGGGAGTGACAAGAGAATAGATGCTGAAGAGATTCTAAAGGAGAAGAAAGTCTTCATTTAGACCTGATTAATCAAGTTGAGGAAAGAGATAAATTTTGCAGACACCGACGAACAACGATTCAACATCACAGAGCATAACAGTGTGGAGCAAAAGTACTGAATTCATAACATTGATTAGAAAGGTAATGTACTTACAATAGATATGAAAATATGCAATTCTAGTTGTATATGTGAACATATCAATTTACTATTTCAATTTAACCATTGAAGCATCAAGTCTCTTAACCGAGTAGGACTTAAAAGTGTTTTCTAATTGAGATGCATCCCAAGGAGTATCAAAAAGTTTAATCATACAAAGTAGCATTGGATATGCCCGATACCTATTGATAGGCTAAGTGAGTGTTTGATCAAGGATGGTAGCATTATATGCTAGATACTAAGTGAAAAACTATTCAATTAAATCCTCTAACAAGGTCACACCTACCAGTGTGTTTGTAACCTTTAATAGGGTTGGCTCTTCACCAAGCTCACTTTAGAAGAGTGAAAATTTGGGTTACCAGTCCCAGTGGTTTTTCCCTTAACAGGGTTTCCACATTAAAAATCCATGTGTCAATGTGTTTATGAGTCATTACTTTATTTTTTTGCATTTCACATAAGTAAATCTGGATTGATCGGTATACACTAGTTATTTACTGTATTTTGATAAATAGAAAGAATGCTAATCGGTAAAAGTAAGAATAAGGTTTGAAAGAGTAATCTGAGCAGTAGTTATTTGTTATTAATATTTCAAGGCAATCATCTTGTAGGAATGAAGATAACTACAAGCTTATAAATGTGGCAATAAGTTTTTGGGTTGATTTAAGGATTAATTTTTGAGGCCACTGATTCACCCCCCCTCTCAGTTATTCTAACAATTGGTATCAGAGCTTGTGTTCTTAGAAGGAAGGTTTCAAACCTAAGCTAAAGATCACAAGATGAATAGACGAGATGTGCCCAAGTTGAACAAAGACAAATTTGCTTCATGGAAAAGCAGGATAAGACTCCACTTATCAGGTATTGGAAATGATGTTACTCAATACTTAGATACTGAATATGTGTTTCCCACAGGAGCACTCATAGTTGAACAAATGAGAGAGAGGCATGAGAATAACTGAATGATAATAGAGCTTGCTTCCTCACTCTCTGACACTGAATTTGAAGATGTCAAAACATGCACAACTACAAAGAAGATGTGGGATAAATTGAAGCTTGTACATGGTGGTGATATAAATGTTCTGAGAGCCAAGGCAGAAATCCTTAGAGGAAATTTTGATGATCTCAGAATGAAAGAAGGTGAAAACATTGCACAACACAACAAAGATTCAAAGAGGTAGTCAATTCTATACTAGGATTTGGAGGTCTACCTTACTGCCTACTTATGCTATTAGAGTATCTGCCATACAAGAAATGAGAGCAATAGAAAATAACAATGTTACTCTAGATAGTTTGATTGGAAGACTGATTTCATTTGAGATGAATAGCTTTGATAATAGTGTCTTACCAAACATAGAGTCTGCATTCAAATCTTTTTTGAGAATAAGTAAATCAAGTCATAAACACACTATGAGAAAAGATAGTGAAAGTGAAAGTGAAGAAGAAGATCTTGATGAAATTGAAGCATTTATGGCTAGAAGAATGCATAGAGGAAAAGGTAAATACAAAGGTAAATTACCACTTGTATGTTTTAATTGTAAAGAGATTGGACACTTTGCTGCAAGATGTCTTAATAGAAGAAAAGATGACAGAAGTAATGACAAATCATTTGAAAAGAAGTTTGACAGAGGTGATAACCGAGATTACAGAAGTAACCGACAATTAGAAAGAAGAGATACACAAGACTACAAGGACAAAGGAAAGAAGGCCAGTTACCTAGCTACATGAAAAGATGAATATATTGACACTGAATGTGATGAGGACATTGAGATGATGTTTGTGGCAGTAAAAGATGATTCAAATGAAGATGAAAGGTATGTAGAAATTGCACTCATATATAAAGTTAGCAAGAATGATATATGGATCATAGATAGTGGCTGCACTCACCACATGACTGGTGACATAGAAAATTTTAATACTTTTGAGAATTATAATGGTGGTACAGTAAGAATGGGTAATGACACACCTTGTCCAGTTGAAGGTAAAGGAACTATAATGTTGAATAAATTGATAAAATGTGAAAATTATTATTGGGTGAAAGGATTGAATTATAATTTATTAAGTGTTTCTCAGCTGAATAATTCAGGTCACCGAGTAACATTTGAGAATAAGAAGGCAAAGATCTTCAATAAATCAGGAAGATTGATCAGAACTAGTGAACAAACCAAAGGTAACTTATTCTATCTGAATGATACTGACACCACTTGCTTAATGGCTAGAAATGAAGACATATGGTTGTGGCATAAATGATTGTATCATGTAAATTTTGACAACATGATAAAGATAAGAAAAAAGAGAAATGTAAGAGGCTTATCGACAATGACTAAGCCTGGCAATATCATGTGCAAAAATTGTCAAAAAGGTAAGATGACAAAGTCTAGTTTCAAAAGAAAAACCCATACATCTTATGTCATTCTAGAATTAGTTCATACTGATCTATGTGGATCCATGAGGACAAAGAGTTACTATGGTGATAGATATTTCATTCTCTTTATTGATGATTACTCTAGAATGATGACAATTATGTTTCTAAAAGATAAATCAGAAGCATTCAAGATGTTTAAATGATACAAAGCAATGGTAGAAAAACAAAGTGGTAAGGAATTAAAAATTTTAAGATCAGATAGAGGAGGGGAATTTATTTTAGATGAATTCACTAACTTTTGCAATGAGCATGGAATCAAAAGGTAGGTCTACGCACCAAGAACACCACAAAAAAATAGAATTGCTAAAAGAAGGAACATATCCATTGTTGATTGTGCAAGGACACTGATGATAGAGAAAGGCATCACCCAAATATTCTGGAGGGAAGCTGTCAGTACTATTGTTTACACATTAAACAGAGTACAACTAAAGAAAGACACCAAGAAGACACTCTATAAGCTATGGTATGGTTACACACCTAATGTAAGTTGCTTCAAGATATTTGGTAGTCAATGTTATATATTAAAAGATGATAGAAATGGAAATATTGAATCCAAAAGTGATGAAGATATCTTTCTAGGGTATTCAACCAAGAGCAAGGCTTATAAATATCTCAATAAAGCCTCTAACAAAATTGTTGAAAGTAAAAATGTAAAGATAGATGAATTTGTAGATAAGAATGAAAAGGAGATCACAAAAGAACCAGAGGACTACAACAGGTTTGTTTACAATGAAGAACTTGACACTCTACCTGAACAACAATGTATAGCTCCCGAGCAATAGAATATTGCAACCGAGCATCAGGCTGCAAATATTGAAAATTAGGATATTGCTCAAGATGATGTACCAAGCGATGGAGATCAGAATGAAGGAAAAAATGATGATCAAGATGATAGACAAAGAATTGAACTTGTACTTGCCAAGTATGTCAAAAGGAACCATCCATAGAACCAGATCATAGGAGACAAGAAGGTTGGTATGAGAATCATAAGTAAGTCTCTAAATACAAGATGTCTAATTTGTGATTTTGAGCCAAAATTTGTCAATGTCGCACTTGATAATGAAGAATGGATTAGTGGTATGAATGAGGAAATTTAGTAGATTGAAAAAAAAAATACATGGACACTTGTACCAAGACTAGATGACAAGAATGTCATCGGTACCAAATGGATATTCAAAAATAAGCTGAATGAGAATGGAGAAGTCACCAGAAACAAAGCAAGACTAGTATGTAATGGGTATGCACAAGAAGAAGGGATTGACTATGGAGAAAACTTTGCACCCGTTGCTAGGCTAGAAGGAGTGATAATATTACTTGATTATGCTAAATTTAAAGGATTCAAGGTATACTAAATGGATGTCAAGTCTGCATTCCTAAATGGAATACTTGAGGAAGAGGTATACATTGAGCAACCAGAAGGGTTTATTGATCCAGACAAGAGGAACATGGTTTTAGACTACACAAATCCTTGTATGGATTGAAACAAGCACCAAGAGCTTGGTATGAAAGACTTCATTCCTATCTCATAAGTATTGGATTTGTAAGAACTAGTGAAAATAATACTCTTTATTTGAAGGAAGATACTGATGCTAACATTTTGATTGCTGAAATATTTGTTGATGACATCATATTTGGAGGCAATGATATGCTATGTAGATCATTTGCAAATGAAATTAGCAAAGAGTTTGAGATGTCTATGTTTGGAGAGATCAAGTTCTTTCTTGGTCTACAGATCATGCAACAAGATGAAGGCATTTTCATTACACAATCGAAATACATCAAGGAAGTGCTGAAAAAATTAAAAATGGAAGATTCCAAGCCAGTTGGAACACCAATGGCAACTGGATGTAAGCTAAAAAAGGAGGACAAGTCACCTGAGGTAAATTAGAGTTTGTACAGATCAATGATTGGAAAACTCATGTATGTTGTACATACTAGACCATATATTGCACATGCAGTAGGAATAGTTGCAAGATTTTTTGCTAATCCCAGGGAATCACATATGATTTCTATGAAAAGAATGCTTAGATATCTGAGGAATACCGAGGACTATGACTTATGGTATAGAAGAGAAGGCATATTTGAACTTAAGGTCTTTACCGACATTGATTGGGCTCAAAACATTGATGACCGAAAGAGTACAACTGGAGGAGAATTATTTATGGGTGACAGACTTGTCACATGGATCAACAAGAAGCAAGGATACATCTCTTAGTCTACTGCAGAAGCAGAGTATGTTGTTGTTGTTGCAAACTGCTCAAATATTACATGGATCAAATAGTTACTGGAAGGTATGAATATGAAAATTCTTGAACCAGTAATAATCTATTGTGATAATACCAGTACAATTAACATTTCTAAGAATCCAGTCATGCATGCTAAAACAAAGCATATTTCTATCAAGTATCATTATTTGAGAGAACAAGTCCAAGAAAATGAGGTAATACTTGAGTATGTGCAATCAAAGGAACAATTAGCTGATATCTTCACCAAGCCACTGCCCAAGGATACATTTGAGTACTTGAGAAAGAGAATAGGGGTCAGACCCTTGTCTACTAGTTAGTAAGATGACTTGAAGGCTGCATCAGCCTACATATTCTTAGAATATCACTCATGTTGATGCAAGCAAAGAGATGGACTTCAAAGATACATCTATACATAGCAAGGTATTTATCTACACCAAGTACCAGAGTTGTTATATTGCTGATGGATAGGGAAATTCAAGGAATATATTGAACGGATAGAAAGAATTGTTTGGCATTACTATCAAATATTTGTTTGGAATTGTTGTCAAAGGGAGAGATTATATCCATTATCACATTATCCAAAGGGAGAGATGTAACCAGAAAGGGAGAGTAAATACAAAGGGAGAGATTGCTGACAAGAGAGAAAAGAGACATCAAAAGAAAAGAGCAGTCAAAGGGAGAGATTTTGAGACAAGAAGAGAACACATCACATCAAAAGAAGAAAGATTCTACATCTATCTAGTGAAGGGATTGAAGACAGAAAGAGAGTTGCAAGAATCAAATATAAGCTATGTGAGCTTATCAAGGACCAAATATTTGTATCAGTTATAGTACATAAGATTGGTAGTTTGATGAAATTTAACTGTTATATTTCATATTGTATTAGTGATAATATAGTGTGATAATGTAGTGTGTTGTCATCTATGCCAATGGGAGAGATTGATGAACTATAACTAATTGAATTTTTGAAGATGTTGAGTTGATGATCACCGAGACACAGAAAGTTAATGAAAGACATTAATTCTGGTAATGTATTATATTGTCATTGATGTCAACTTGATATAATCTGTATGGTCATGTACATACTACAAAAGACTTCAAAGAACCAATGAATCAAAGGCTATGTTATCAGTAATGCATACAAGTTAAGTATTCACAAAGTGACTATATACACCGACGGAGTGCACACCGATGGACAGAGTAAACCAACAAGAGCAAATTCATAGCGTTACCTGACGAGCAAAAGCACAACATTACCGATGAGAAAAGTTACAGTGTTAACTGACGAGAAAAACATAGTGTAACCCGACAGACAAAATTACAGTGTTGCCCACCGGATAGATAACACCGACGGACGGAGATCCCAAAGACAACTGAAGTCTCACTGACAGAACAGTTAGTTGTCATCGACGACTAATTAAAGAATTGACCGACAGAATAAAGAGTTCAGAAATGACAAAAGGCTTAGCTGTCAAGAGCTAAATATAGACTTAACTGGTAATTATCATTTTTTTAATCGACAAGATAAAGCCAGATATAAGTAAAGGATTTAAAGCTATTTTGTCCAGTTGGAAAGAAGATTTCTACAAGATAAAACAAGAGTTTTGCTTTAAATCTAATTGGTGAGAATTGTGGATCACACCAAGATCAAGAAAGCCAAGAAATGATGAAATCGTGTCTATATAAGAGACAAGCTAATTCAATGTGAATTAGGGGAGTGAAAAGAGAATAGATTCTGAAGGAGAAGAAATTATTCATTCAAACCTGATCAATCAAGCTGAGGAAAGAGATAAATTTAGCAGACACCGACAAATAGTGATACAACATCATAGAGCAGAATAGTGTGGAGCAAAGGTATTGAATTGATAACATTGATCAAAAAGGTAATGTACTTACAATAGATCTAAAAATTTACAATTCTAGTTGTATATGTGAACATATCAATTTACTGTTTCAATTTAACCATTGAAGCATCAAGTCTCTTAACTGAGCAGGACTTAAAAGTCTTTTCTAATTGAGATACATCCCAAGGAGTATCAAAAAGTTTGATCATACAAAGTAGCATTGGATATGCCCGATACCTATTGACAGGCCAAGTGAGTGTTTGATCAAGGATGGTAGCATTAGATCCCAGATACTAAGTGACAAACTATTCATTTAAATCCTCTAACAAGGTCACACCTAACAGTGTGTTTGTAACCTTTAGCAGGGTTGGCTCTTCACCGAGGTCACTTTAGAAGACTAAAAATTTGGGTTACCGGTCCCAGTGGTTTTTCCCTTAACAGGGTTTCCACATTAAAAATCCATGTGTCAATGTGTTTATGAGTCATTACTTTATTGTTTTGCATTTCACATTAGTAAATTTGGACTGATCGGTATACACTAGTTATTTACTGTCTTTCGGTAAATAGAAAGACTACTAATCGGTAAAACTAAGAATAAGGTTTGAAGGAGTAATCCGAGCAGTAGTTATTTTTTATTAATATTTCAAGGCAATCATCTTGTGGGAATGAAGATAATTAGAGGTTTATAAATGTGGTAATAATTTTTTGGGTTGATTTAAGGATTAATTTTTGAGGCCACTGATTCACTCCCCCTTTCAGTTATTCTAACATTTATTACCCCTTGTTCATGTTCTAAGGGCCTAAATGCAAGAAAACCCTATGAAATTCCTTAAAACCCTAAGTCTCTAGTGACGGATCTAATTCTTCATTACCTTTTTTCCACTTAAAGTTCCATTTTGTCATGTGTTTTAAGTCATCTGTTGCATGCGGCCAAATTCATTTTTCTAAGCGGGTTTCTTTTCCTAATTTTTATTTCCTAAGTCTCGGCTTAATTTATTTCCCCCAGGCGGCAACAAGTTCCTCTTCACCAGACGGTCAGCATTATGGCTTAATAAAAAATTTCTCAAGATCTATCCTTTAATCCATTAAGTCATTGCAACACGTGGAAAGTTGTAAGAAACTGGGCCCATCAAGTCAAAGACTAATATAATCTTTGAGAAGTTGAGAATCAATCTGACGGTTGGCTTATAGGCTTAATGCGGAGATGCGCATGATCTAATATTTAAGCCATTAAGCCTATCCAACACATGTCCATGTTGGGTCTGATGCATCACTAAGGTAATTAAGGTAAAGATCAAGCAAGTAATTTCTGATCATGTGGCTGGCTTAAAGGCTTGAAGACAAAGTGATTGAAATGTAGCGATTAATCTATTAAGTGGTGATGACATGTGGAACGTGGGGTCACTTTTATGCAGGGTCTTCAATAAGGTAATATGTGATCAATTTAATTTTAATCTAACAGTGAGCTTAAAGGCTTAAAGCAAAGATGCAGTCAATCTATCGATTAAGCCATTAAGTCGCGGTGACATGTGGCAGATGACGTCATGGGTCTTGGGTTGGAAAGGTAAGATAAAGGTACAACAAGTAAGGAAGATCGAACGGTCAGATTAATGCCTTGATGGTAAAGATGAAGTTGTTTAACCTATAAGCCATCACACCAAGGTGACACATGGAAGATCAAATTTTGTTCTCGCGGGTAACTTAAAGGAGATCGATGGTCGTGTTTTAAAATTTAGTAAAGTTTCAAACCTGGGTCGTTGATCAGGCATTCTACACCACCTATGACTGTTTGAGTTTAAATTCAAATATTTAAATGGTGTTTCTTAGGTTTTTTTGGTGGTGGCGACATTTTCGACCTACAAATTGGGTAAATGGAACAAGGTGATCTGTCTGCTCAAATTTATGGCAAAGTGAGATATTTTCAAAGACATATCTGATCGTCTGGGATATTTCTCAACTACATTAATGGGAAGGCTTGACCAGTGGTAGGGTTTTGAAATTATTTATGTAATATCTATTGAAACCCTAATTCTACCCTAATTGATTAAGGAATCGACTCTCGAGCCTGCATGCTAGGGAGGTTGTATATAAGCTATTTTTGGTTCTTTTCTAGTTTAGTTTTTTTGGGATATGTAAGAGTTTTCTGAGACATTCTCTTTGTCCTCCAATTTTTCATAGTCTATGATTCTCAGTTTTCCAAGCTTATACAAGACTTTCTGTGGCATTTTTCTTTCCCTTAGGTCTTCATATGGTTGGGATTCTTTCTGAAGAATGATATATTGATTGACTATTGAAGAAATTTGTGGATTATCTCAAGTTTCCCTTCTTTTTTGCATCTTTGTGTACTAATGTGAGTGATCTGATAAGGATAGTTTTGTGAATTTTGTTTATTCTTAGCTATCTTGTCTCATTCCTATACCTATTTGCTGGAGTGGATGTCTGTTTGCAGGTCATAATCTGTATCTACTTCTTTGAAGCTATTTCTGTGAAATCTTTTCTTTCCTCCAATAGTTTCATCTTAGACCTCTCTATGAAATTTGTTTGCAAACCTATCTAGGAAGTTGTACTTGTCATAATTTAGGAATTTCATGTTAATTCTTGGTTATTATATCATGATTCATGTTATCTTTGGTGTATCACCTAGTAGAATAGTTTGCTTTTTTTAGTCATTTCCCTTCAGTTCTCCTTCTATCCCTTTCCCTTCCAAGTTTAATTTCATGTTTAAAAGTAGATTAGGTGATTATCCAAGAGGATTCAGCCTAGAATCTAGAGGTTTCACTTCAGTTAGTAGAGGTCCCACAACCTAGAAGTGATTCCCATGTTAAACTAGATTGTTAGGCTCTAACACTTAACTGGGTGCAAATTTTAGTGTATAACAATTCCGACATGCCTAGTGGTACCAGCAAAAGAAGTACATCTTTCAAGACTATGTTATCTTTGATATGATAATATCATAGTACTAACCTAAAATTGGTTTCTCTTTCAAGCATATCTGGTGACTCCATTGGTGAAAAAGAATAAGAAGATCCAACCCTATTCAAGTATATGAGAAGGATAGAAACAAGGAGTTCAAATCCTTTTGAATTTTTGTAGTTGCCTCCAATAAAAAGAAAAGGGAGATCATCTCAAAGAGCATCCCCTACAAGGAGAGTACAGTCTACACCACCTTCCTCAGAGGAGAGACATTTTATTTTCCATTCAAGAAGGAGAGGAAGATCTCTAACTAGAGAGTTATAAGAAGATTCATCTCCAGTATTTAGTTCAAATACAACTCACACAGTTGTTGTTCAATAGATAACAATCCCTACAATGGCAAGGTAGTTTGCCTTTGTACCCTTTAATCAAGGGAGTCCATTAAATTTTTCTCAACATCATGATGTGCCTTAACAACACTCAAAATTCTACCTGATTTCATAGGAGAAGGGCAGACAATGACTTGTGAGCACATAAGAGATGTGGCTACCATTTACAGTGTGTATCATATCACTAAGGAATACATTGCTACTAAGCTATTAAAGAACTCTTTCAAAGGTAAGGCCTTAGAATGGTTTAGAATATTAGCTATTGGTTCCATTGATTCATGGGATAGATTAAGGGAATCATTAAGCAAGTATTTTGAGGATAAATTACATTATTTATCTCTGGTTGAGCAACTCATAACCATAAAGAGGGATCCTCAAGAGCAGATGACAGACTTTAACAATAGGTTCCTCAAGACATGGAATAGGATTCCTATCTCAGTAAGGCATTCATCTGACCATGCTTTCCTATACTTCTTAAAAAGTCTGAATAGAAACATCTCTGTCATGATTCAATCCATGGGAGGTACCTCACTACTTCAAGCTTTTGACATAGTAGTCAGATCTAAGAATTGTTTGATTCAAGTAGGTATGATATCCCCAAGGCCACCCATACCTATTTTCCTAACATTCAGTCCAATATGTCTCTGCAAATTCCTCCATTTACCCCTATACCCACTATGATAACACCACAAGCTAGTACTATCTATCAGGAATCCAAAGCAGTTCCTTCTTAAGAGCTACTTGAATTAAGTAGTCAACAAGAAATGAAGAAGTTATTATAGACCATGAACAATGAGTTGACTAGTATTAAAAACAAGAATCAAGGAAGTAAAATACCCTTTCAGCAGCAAAATCAAGGTCCTAACCAATAATATCAAAATTAGGGATAATCTTATCAGCAGAATAAACCACCATATCAAGGGAATTATCATGGTCAAAGGAAGAAATTCAATCAGAGGTCATTTCAACCTTATAATCCAATGCCTCTTAATTCTGTAAATCCAGTCAGGGATATGGTTCCAAGTCAAAATAATCTTGCATCATAAAATTAATTGTGTTTCCCCTACAACCAATCCCATAATCAGGCTACATGCTTGAACGGATTGGTGAATCAAGCACTCATGGCACAATATGCCTTAAACACCCAACCAGAAGCATCTTCTAGTGGGTCAGTACCCCATCAAGATATACAATCTGATGAGACTACTCTCTTTTGTTGGGAAGAGCAAGATTTTAATGGAGTAAATGGTGAATCTTCAATTGCAGCCAATACTAGATCAAAAAGAAGATCCCAAGGCATGGAGTGAGAAGAAGATGGAGGAAGAGATACTACATCTGTAGAGTCATCACATCCATCTATTCCTGCCTACTAAAGATACCTACTATCATTCTAGTCAAGGAGAGTCAATCTCCCAAGGAGGTTGAGTGCATGATAGTGAAAGAACACCAACGAGTGCACACAACAATACCTTTCAATATTGTGGACAACATGAAGAAGATGAATGTGACTATGTCTTTGTGGGACTCCTTGGCTATTCTAGGGTAGCCTAAGATCTTGAAGAAGTCTTTGGGTGAAGTGGCAATTCCTCAACAACCCACAAATGAGATTGCTAAGACAATATTGGTCAACATTGATCAAGAGAAGGAAATTCCAAGCAGCAACATCAAAGAAAATACCATCCAAGGTAGGAACTTAAAACCACCTCCCTTTTATGTATCACTAATTATTGGAAATTATCTAGTACATAATTGTATGGTAGATAATAGGGCTACTAGTTCATTCATGCCCAAGAAGGTAGCTGACCAATTGGGACTTAAATATGAACCTTTCCAAAAGAAGGTAACACATCTTGATGGTTCATCAGTAAACACAATAGGTCTGGCCAAGGATACAATCTTGATCCTTCATGCAAACCCCAATTTCTCTATCTTACTTGACATATACATCATAGATCCCCCTTCTCTCTTTGCCATATGTCTATCAAGAGAATTAACAAGCAAGATAGGAGGCTATCTTTCATTTGACTGGTCTCACATGCTTTTCCATAAAAGGTATGAAACCAAGGTCACTATTAAGTCTGATTCATTAGCAGCTAACCATATATAACCTTATGTGTCTAATTTACTCAATGCAAGTTGTCTTGCACTCGATAGTGATGACTTTCCAATCATCAGAGAAACAAACA
The DNA here is from genome assembly GCA_018584345.1 of Thuja plicata. Lineage (NCBI taxonomy): Eukaryota > Viridiplantae > Streptophyta > Pinopsida > Cupressales > Cupressaceae > Thuja > Thuja plicata. The sequence goes on along the minus strand of MU224254.1, from coordinate 3,024,057 downwards.
CTATGATAGAAAACATCCCATATATCTATCTAGATGAATTGGAATCAGAAAGAGCTTTAGAGGCTCAAGCCAATTTTATTTGGGATGCTAGTTTTGGAAACTATTTGATACAAGAGGATGGATTCATAGAGCCAAATATTTTCAAGACAGACACTAAGGAATCAGAAGAACATAGCAATGAAATCTAGGAGCTATTCTTTGATGGTGCTAGAAGAAAACATGGTTCTAGTGGTGTTATTGTGCTAATCTCTCCAAAAGGTGAGAAATACTATACAACCTTTAGATTCATTTTTTCTTGCACTATCAACACTGTTGAATATGAGAGCTTAGTAAATGGACTAGAGTGGGCTAGGAAAAGAGGTATCAAATCTGTAAAATTATATGGCAATAGTGATTTGGTGGTTAGCCAAGTAAGAGGGATAAGTGCAACCAAGAATGATACAATGAAAGATTACAAGCATTGGTTTTGGGATGCTATAGAATATTTTCATGATTTCAACATTATTGCTATCCCTAGAAAACTGAATCAGAATGCAGATAGATTAGCTATGGTTGGATCCCAATATGACATTCCTAATAACATTTCAATGGAAAAGGATCAGCAACATATCAAAGTAATTGTTAGTCCTTCCATCCCTGATAATAATGTTAATTGGAAAGTGTTTGATAATGATGAGAAAATTCTACAATTCTTGTTTGAAGAAGATGTCTTTTCAGAGCATAATCAAGATAGGCTGATGCAGAACTATGGTGACCAAGTGATGCAACTCAAATCTAATAAGATGCCTAAGGGTCTTGTCACCCTAGAATCTATATTCAAAAAATATGACCAAGAAAAGAAGACTAAAGTTGGCCTGGTAGTTCAACAAGAACATTGCACTGAACTAGAGCTTGATCCAGGTAAAAGCTTGAAGTTTGGGAAGGTGAACACTGATTCAGAAAAACAAGATTATACTAAGCTATTTCAGGAATTTAGTGATATCTTTTCTTGGAAATATGAAGATCTCAAAGGCTTTAACCCAATAATTTCTCAACATACTATTGAATTGGAGCCAAATGCCAATCCAATCAGACAGAAGAAAAGGCATGTCAACCCCAAACTTGAGCCACTCATGCATAAGGAGGTTCTCAAATTAATAGAAAGTGGTATTATTTACCCCATTAAGCATACTAGTTGGGTTTCCAAACTTTTTCCTTTGAGGAAAAGGAATGGGGAACTAAGGCTATGTGTTGACTTTAGGGACCTTAATAGGGCATCCTTAAAGATCGCCATCTATTTCCATCTATGGAGAAGATTCTATAGTGTGTCTCTGAATCAAAATGCTTCTCATTGCTGAATGGCTATTATGGATACAATCATATCCTAGTTCATGAAGAAGATCAATATAAGACTGCATTTATAACCAAGTGGGGAACCATGGCTTATCAGAAGATGCCTTTTGGTTTGTCAAATGTAGGTGCTAACTTTCAAAAGGCTATGGATATGGCCTTTAAAAGCCTCATGTACAAGTTTGTACTAGTCTACTTAGATGATATCACTGTATATTATAAACATGCAGCAGCCCACATCAAACATCCGAGGAAAATATCTGAAAGGTGTAGGGATTTCGATATCTCCCTCAATCATAGGAAATGTGTGTTTGCAGTCCATGAAGGGAAACTATTGGGATATATTGTGTCCAAACAGGGTATTATAATGGATTGTGAGAGGATTGCAACTATTCTAGAGCTACCTCTACCACCTCACAAGAAAATTATTCAATCCTTCATAGGAAGGATTCACTTTGTCAGGCATTTTTTGCCTAACATTACAGACCTTTTGAAGCCTTCAACAACAATGTTGAAGAAGAATTAAGTATTTAGTTGGAGAAAAGAAGGAAAGAACAAGTTTCAATCCATTAAAGAGGATTTGACAAAATTCCCTACCTTGTTGAACCCTAATTTCACCAAAAGACTTCATTCTATATGCTTATGGAGGCTCTAATGCCATATCTGCAATGTTAACTCAACAAAACTCTGAAGGGTTGGAGCAGCTTATTACTTTATTTAGCAAAGTTTTGGAAGAGTATGAGTAGAGATACTCTTTTGTAGAGAAACATGTACTTATTGTGTTGAAGAGCCTTAAAATTTTCAGATATCTATTGACTCACAGTAAGGTACAATTGAAATTCACTCATCTAAGTGTCAAAGAGTTCTTGCTTTCTAAGGACCTAAATGAGAAAAGAGCTGGTTGGATCACCAAAGTTATGGAATATGAAATTGATATCTAAGTTACCAAGCTGATCAGAGGAAGAGGTCTTTGTGAATAATTGACAGAGGATGAAACTCCTAAAAATCAAGAGCAAATGAATACATCTTTAGTTGTGCATTCAACAAAAGAACATGCCAAGGCAACAGGTTGGTTACCTAACATGGTTCATTTTTTAAAGATAGGAGAGTGCCCTACAAATTTGGATTCATCCAAAAGAAGGTATTATAGATTGAAATCTATCCCCTTTGTGCTGATAGATGATATCCTTTTTAGAAAGGATCATAATGGTGTTCTCCTGAAATGCATAGATTGAAAACAAGTGGCAGGTGTCCTAAATGAATTTCATGATGGAACTTCTAGAGGTCATTTCTCTCCTAGGAATACTACCTTTAAGATCATGAGGGTTGGATACTATTGGCCATCTATCTTTAAGGATAGTCATGATCATGTGAGGAAGTGCATGAAGCATGCTATGTTTGCAGGCAAAGAAAGACTTGCAGCTTTGCCCCTCCAATGAATCAGGATAGACCAACCTTTTATGAAGTGGGGCATTAACTTCATAGGCCTAATTAACCCCACATCTAGTGCATGCTATAAATGGATAATCACTGCAACTGATTGCTTCAAAAAGTGTACTAAGGTTATTGCATTAAAGGAAGCCAATGAGAGTATTGTCTTGAGCTTTTATGATGATTTAATTCATAGGTTTGGAGCTCCAGGATCTATAATATCAGATAATGCACTTGCCTTCATAGGCCTAAGAGTCACTGAATGGGCAGTTAAGAATGGTATTTACCTGAATACTAGTTCCAATTATTACCCCTAGGGTAATGGTTTGGCAGAGTCTACTAATAAGAATCTGATCAGGATAATAAAAAAGACTTTGTAAGAAAACCAGAGAGATTGGCACTCCAAACTAAAGTTTGACTTATGGTTAGATAGGATAACCCTAAAGAGGATCCATTGGGAACTCCCCTTACATGCTAGTCTATGGAAAAGAGGCTAAATTATCCATTTCAACAGAGTTATCGACTCTAGACCTTGCTTCTCAACTTTTCCTCTTTAAAGAAGAAGACCCTTTACAAATAAGATATGCTCAGATCATGGAGTTGGAAGAGAACAAATACAAGTCCATGCAGACAATGGAGTTTCAACAAATCCAAACTAAGAAGAGCTTTGACAAGAGAGCCAGATCAAGAAACTTCAATGTTGGGGTTATAGTCCTCAAATGGGATGAATTCAGTTCCAGGCTTGGTAGACATACTAAGTTTGAATCCTTTTGGAAAGGTCCATTTGTGATCACTGAGTGCAAGGAACATAATTCTTTTTAGCTATCAACTCTTGAAGGAGAATCCTTGCCAATATCTTTCAATGGATTTCACCTATAGCCTTATTTTGAAGTTTGTCCATCTTTGTAATTAAGTTTCCTACTTTCTCTTCTGCTTTTTAGGTTAGTTTTCCCTGCTTTCCTCCAAGTGCTTAGGCACATTTTGTTGCCTCTTCTTGTGTATTCCTTTTTCACATTTTTGCTTGTTATTCCTCCTCCTAGTTTCATCCTCTTGCTTCCAAAAATTTTTATGTGCTCAAATGCAGACTCCTATGCCCAATGGAATGTCTAAAGACCACTGGTTTTATATGTCTAGCACGCTGAAATTCAACAGAAATTGCCAAAATTTTACCCAAATCCCACATCATGTATGAATTTGGCTACAATTTAAGAAAATGAGGCTCCCACAAGGGTAGAGACCAGTTTGTATGAATTCTACACCTTTCTGTGGTTCTTATCTTACTATTTGCATTTTTCTAGGTCACTGGTTTGCCCCTTGTTCATGTTCTAAGGGCCTAAATGCAAGAAACCCCTATTAAATTGCTTAAAACCCTAAGCCTTTAGTGATGGTTATAATTCTTCATTACCTTTTTTCCACTTAAAGTTCAATTTTTTCATGTGTTTTAAGTCATCCATCGAGTGGGGCCAAAGTCATTTTTCTAAGTGGGTTTCTTTTCCTAAGTTTTATTTCCTAAGTCCAGACTTAATTTATTTCCCCCAGGCGATAGCAAGTTCCTCTTCATTGGACAGTCGATGTTATAGCTTAAGAAAAAAGTGCTCAAGATCTATCCTTTAAGTCATTAAGTGTTGGAAATACAATAATGGGAAAGCAAGATACTGAGAGGGGGGGTGAATCAGATCTTCAAATTTAAATACTTAAAACAAACTGATCCACATTCATACATAGATGAATCTAATGTAATCTCAAATAGCATCCACACAATGAAATAAATAACACATAACATAATAACTTGGTAACCCAGAAACCCAAATAGGTAAAACTGGGGTGGGGATGACACCCACAAAATTCTCCACTACTACAGTAATAAAGTGTACCTGTTAAGGTTACAAATGTTTGATTACAAAATGTAATCTACCCTGTTAAAGGTCTACCCTGTTAAGAGCTTAAGATCATTACAATCTACCCTGTTAAAGGATTTCAACTTACAATAAAGTAAGCACTCTTTTAGGAGATAATGAAAGGTCTGCTAGAACCACTTTGTTAAGAGATTTTCACCTAATATAATGATTAGAATGTCTCAAGTATTGATCCTTCATTATGCACTCTGATGCTGATGATGGATCTCCTCTTTCCAGTACCTTCTATGATCTCATAATATGATATAACTTTACTCTGTTGTTCACTGTGTTGTTGCTCTGCTTGATCTCTACTTCTTAACAAAATAACCCTCTGTGCATTTCACTTCAAAAATGCAGTCGCCACACACCATACACACACTCTATCAAAATAGGGTTTAGAAGCAATCTAATATACTTGTTTGGATCTGATAGCGAGATCTAGATCAATGATCAAGATCTGATATCCATACCTTGATGGTAAAACAATTAATGCTTACAATAGGTCATGCATAGGATAAAACAATTAAATGCATAACTAACTCCGTATAATAATATTAAATGCATACATTAGTCAGCCCAAAAAGCTTATATAAGTTAGTCGAATCACTTATCCTTGAATTTTGTATCATTCTAGACATGTATACAAAAACTGTCATGTTCGGCACTTGACTGTCTATCGCTCGGCACTTAACATCCCTATATCCTTTTCGGCTCAGCAATGTAACTAGGCAAACTGAAAATTGCTCGGCAATGTTGCTCGACCTTGCATAGTTTTAGCTCGGCCACAGTGATAGCCAACTAAAACTACCTACATGAATGACTAAGTTTTGGTCACTAATCATCAATAGAACTTAAAGATTAACAATCTGCCCCTTTGATATTAGTGGCAAAAACACTTATCATTACTTCCATTCATTTCATCAAAAATATTTCCTAAGTACACTAAGTACTCCCCCTAGGAATATACTTGGAAATAATATACAATTTTACATGCCTTCAAAAATTATATACAAGTGTACCTGTACTGTACTAATGTATTATTCTATATCCTTTCAGACTTACTTACTAACTTCCTTACTGATTTCCTTACTAACTTCCCCCTTGTTTTTGTCACTGATTTCTGGTGGGGTTAAGTTGTACTTATCTAGAAATTGTTTATGAAGCTGCAAGGTAGATTCAAATGTAGTATCCTAGCTTTTCTTTCCAATCTTCAGAACTTCCAATTTGATTTCTAGCTCGACAGCTAGACTCACTAAACTCTCTGCAGTCGATAGATTTGCACTGCTCTGTGATAACTCCTTTTCTTTTGAAAGTTCCTTCTATATTACCTCCAAGTGAGGCAATAGGCTTGTCTAAATAGTTATCACTTTGGCCCTGATTCGACCATCTTCAGCCATCAGCTCGGCTATTCTCCTTTGTGCATTTATCAACTTATTAAAATGTAAAGAACTAGATGTAGTATCTTTACCTAAGGTAGTACCAGTTGATCTCAAATCTAATTGTAGCTTCTCAACAAGCTGTAGATTATCCTTTGTGAAAAATTCAACATCACATAATTTTCTATACAAAGAATAAACATTGGTTGTTACTTTCTCTAAAGTTTCTACAAGAATATAAAGTTCAACCTGTTTTGTGGCAATCTCTTCTGAGATCTTCTCTAGAACTTTGCTCTCAAATCTTCTCCTAGACCATTGCAGAAGCTTCTTAATGCTGTCTATGTCCTCATCAGTTATCTTCTGTACAATGTTGACTAGCTGATCAATGATTGGAGCTTGAGGCATTTCATCCTCTATGTCAAAATCCTTTGCAAATATGTCTTTGATGTCATGCAACACCTGCTTTTTCTTTTTTTCTATCTTCATTTATTCATGTCTCTTCTTCCTCTTAAGTAATTCTTGAAGAGTCCCTATTTGTTCAAAAGATAACTCATTGGGATCCCATTATGGAATTACAATGACTTCATCTAATGTTACATCAAAAATTTGAGACTTCTTCTTCAAGATTTTCTTCTTCTTCAATTCTGGAGAACTTATGCTCGGCAGCATAATATCTTTCCCTTTGACAGTGTCAACATCCAATGCCTCTTTTAATTATGTCAAAATTGTCTAGGGGTTTGACATACTCCTATTTTTAGAACCATTAGGATTGGATGATGCAGAGTGTGGTAGATCAACCAACACTTGCATTGCCTCTTCTTCTTTAGGCTCATCAATAGTATCCTTCATCTCTACTCCACTAGCTAAAACTATTTTCACAACCTCTAAAATAGGTGGATTCTGTGAAGTTACCTCTTGTTCATTTGTTTGCTATTTCTCTTCACCTTTCTGATCACTGACAACTTCAATCATTCCCTCAGATGCTGTGGTATTCCCTTCTTCTGTATCAGTTGCCTTAATAGGTGAGTCAGTGTCTTTACCACTTGGCATCTCTTGTTCCTCGACATTCAAATTTCTTGGATCATCAACTATATAATCCAAAGGACTGTCTGTAGTCAGATCAACAGATTTTGTTGCATCTAATGCATCTTTGGTCTTGTCTTGTTCAATGGAAATTTGATCTTTTGTTATATGTGGTTCAGGGGTAGTCTTGACTTCAACTTCTTTTGTCTTTTGCTTAGATGTCCCTTCACCAAATTTCTTATCTTTTGGAATGAGCAGTCCAAATATTTCCTTCCAGATCCTTGTGCTTTGTTGTACTACACCTTCAATGTCATTTTTCAGAACAACATAGCCTCTGAGTTTAGGAATAAACCTACTCTTGTACTCCTCAATAAATTTGACTCTTTGTTTTGAGGTGAGCTTAGGTATTACCTGGGCTAGTGTTCCTTCCCTCATCTGTCTTTCTGTGGCAAGTGCAAATTCCCATTTGCTTGACAGAAAATCATAAATTTCATCGGGCACATGATTTCCTATCTTTGTAGGAGTTAATTTGAAAGTACTCATCATGTCCAAGAGTGCTTCCTATACTTTGTGCCTATCTGCAGTTTTCAACTTTTCATACTTAATGAACTTAAATGTTTCTAACCCTACTGAATTCCTCAAAGTGTCACATATCTCATCAATACTTGATGGTTTCTTGAACTGTGTTGTAGGTATGTTTCTGGGTTCATCAGTTTCTATCTTCTCCTCATCACTATCTATCCCCAAATTTAGTCTCCTTCTTGGTCTTTTTGTTGGCTTACTCAGCTCATTCTTAGGAGCAACCTTTGCTTCCTTTCCAGAACTACTTTCTGTAACTTTCCTCTTACCATATACTTTAGTTTTTACTTCTACTAGGGAAGTAACAATAGATGCTCTAGTCCTCGGATGATTAGCTGCAGGAGGTGTAACCTTGGGTTTGGCTTTGCTTTTCTTGGTTACTATGACAATTGATGGTTTCTTTCCCTTATCTTTCTTGGTAACCTCTTCTGATGCACTTACTTCCTCCTTTGTAGAAATATCCTCACCTTTTCCATTGGTTAGGCCTAAAGGTGCATCCTCAGGTTCTTTATCACTACCTAAGCCAACCATTTTCTTTAGACTTTTCACAATCTTCTTTCTTTTCCTCTCCATAGTTCCCTCATTCAAACTTATAGAAATTTTAGCCTTAGCTTCATCAAAATTTCCAAATCTCTCTACTGTAGTATCAATTGCCTCGGCTAGGAGTGCAGTGATGGTAGCTGATGCTTCATCAACATTAATTTCATATGGAAAAGGTTCTAAGCATGTTATCCTAGGAGTCACTGACTTGATATAAGTATTATCTGTATCAACTAGAAAATAGATTTCTTCATAGTGCTTCTCCACTACTGACTTAGGAATCCCAGTCCTTAATCTCATTCTCTTCTTGAATTCTACAAAATAGCTCCCCATTATGCTATTGAAATTGCTTCCTAGTTTCTCTATACATTCACTAATCTGAACTGTTATGCGCCTATCCTTTTTCCAAATAATATTTCCCAATTTAGGAAATGTATCCTGAATGTAGAAAAATATACAGACTAATAAAGAACCAAAATTACATGATGAGCTCTTAGCCTTTCTGATTGATGCTAGGTTCTCGGCTAGTTGTGTCTATTGTAGCTCATCAAGATCATATGTGTGACTCTTTTTCACAATTTTCCATGCCTAATCAACGGTTGTACAAGGAACACTATCCAATCTGTTGGATTGATAGAACTTATGTGCTATTACCCTTACTCCAAAGTCAAGTTCTAGGTCAATAATTATAGAGATAGTCATACCTCTATTATTCCATACTGCTCCAAAGTTCAATGTAATTTCTTCTTTGTTTTTATCCCTCATGGTCCATTTTCCATTTACTACAGGATATCTAGTCACTCGATGAATCATGCTTTTGGTGATCTTGATTGGTCCATTATCTAACCACATACACATGTCATGAACTTGGCTAAGGATAACCTTAATCCATTCATCTTTGAAACCTTATGGAAAATATAGGGCACGAGTTAACCCTTTGTCAGCTAGATGTTTGAATTCTTCCTTGAGAACTCCATTTTCACACAATTTGCTGTAGGATTTCCTTAGTTCACTATCTCCTACTTCACCAATCTTAACCATATAACACGATTGAACATCATGAATCATGAGTACCTTGGGTGGAATGGATGAGAGGGCTTCTGTTAAATCACTCTAAATTGCACTTTCAGGAATGGCTCGAAAGTTGAGGGGTTCACATTCATCACTCCGTATCAACTAAATTTTCTCTGTTTTTGCCTCCATAATCTTAGCTGGTGCAGAAGAACTTGCAGCCATAATTTTGAAATTAGGTTTTGAGAGATGTAAAATAGTGTACCTCAGAAAGTAGCTCTTTGCATTATTCACCTTAGGATTGCCAATGGCACATTGGTGAAATCTTTGTAGCTAAACTCAGTTAAGATCAATTCTGCAAATTACTTCAATCGCTCCGTAAAACAGTAAAAATTGCAAGGTAAAAATGAGATGTAGAATGTTCATCCTTTATAAGATTCAAAATGTCAAGGTAGGTGAGCATTGAATTTTCTTCCCATTGAGTTAGTGCAGGCCAGCTGTCCTCAGCTTTAACACAACTTGCATCCCACTTGGCTCACTACACTCATCCTTCACAAAATTTCACTCAGCCAACAAAACTCGACACTCACTAAAGAACTCGGCTTTAGTGTCCATGAATAGTACTCGGCACCTATTAGTGCAATTTTCTCATCTCAGCATTTGTCTTAAAAATATGTCCTAGTGCATCTTAACATATGCAAATATGGACTTTTGTACACTTCATGTTAGGAACTGATGTAAGATAATAATTTTTAAATACAGTTCCTTACATACCTCTTTCTCTTAGTTGGAGATGATGTGATCACCTGATCCATTGGATTGGGTGACCTTGGCTTCATTAGCTTCACTGCTTCATGGTTCAGACTTCTTAACCCATGTCTTGTTCATCTGTTCCCTTATTTTCTCAACAGTAGGAGCAGGTACCCTAGTCTTGCAATCTTTCCTTGTATGACCAATTTTTAGACAACTATGAAAAACTAGGCTTCCATTCATCCAACTTTTAGATTTACCTCTGAAATGTGTCCTTATGCAGTTTTTTGGAACATGTCCATACTCACCACAGTAATGACAACTATGCCATGTATTGTAATCCCAATTGTGAGTATTTCCTTTTCTTGGTGATTTCTCTTGTACCTTTGATGTCCACTGTTGTTTTCCTTTAGATCTGCAATCTTGTGCTCTATGACCATATTTGTGACGGTTATAGCAATTACCATTGAGTCTAGATGTTTTGCTTGCCTTTGTCTTGCATTCACGTGCTTGATGTACAAACTTATTATAGTTAAAATAGTTACCATTAAAGTTAGTTTTTGGATTGGACTTACCATTCTTGCTTTGGAAAATGTTTGTTGTATGACCTGGTTTCCCACAGTGGTGACAAATAGGTTTGATTTTTCTTGGCTTTGCATGCCTTCTTTCACCTATCTTAGATGATTCTCCATCTTTAGTGGTTGTATGTTGTCTAGTGTGACCTAATCCAGAAGAATCTTTAGGTCTTCTTGATGCTTCCACCAGTTGCTCAAAGTAGCTCATAGCAACACTTGGATCATTCACTTTGTTATTAATTTATTTCTCAGATCTCAATTCATCTTTCAATTGACTATTCTCAGATCTAAGATTAACAATCTCCAAGTCTTTCCTACTTATCTCTTAATTTGCAAGTAGTAGTTGATTTTCCATGTCCACTTGATTGACTGTCATTGCTTGCACATCATGTGATCTTTCATCAAGTTTGGTATTCATCATTCTCTTGTCTTCTTCTGCCATAGCCTTGTCATCTTTGGCTTTATTTTTCTATTCAACAACTTCACACATTCTTGTTGATTGGGCTTCATGTTCCTTTTTCAGATTTTTGACTTCTTCACATAGTGCACTATTCTTATCCAGTAGATCTGCTATTGCTGCATCGCTCTTAGTAGAATCTCCATTTTGAAATAGATTTTTGGTGTTCTCTTCTTGATAATGAGTGTCATTCATTTGTTTGGGCAAATCTTTCCTTGCAGCCAAGGACTTCTTTAATTCTTGTCTTGCAGTCTCAAGCTGTTGTAGTGCTAGCTGAATATGAATTTTTTGATTCTCAATGACTTTACCCATCTTGTAGATCTCCATCTCAAGATCTGTATTCTCAAGTTGATTATGACCTTTTTAGAGAACTAAGCTCTGATACCAATTGTTGGAAATACAATAATGGGAAAGCAAGATACTGAGAGGGGGGGTGAATCAGATCTTCAAATTTAAACACTTAAAACAAACTAATCCACATTCATACATATATGAATCTAATGTAATCTCAGATAGCATTCACACAATGAAATAAATAACACATAACACAATAACTTGGTAACCCAGAAACCCAAGTAGGTAAAACTAGGGTGGGGATGACACCCAAAAAATTATCCATTATTGCAATAATAAAGTGTACCTATTAAGGTTACAAATGTTTGATTACAAAATGTAATCTACCCTGTTAAAGGTCTGCCCTGTTAAGAGCTTAAGATCATTACAGTCTACCCTGTTAAAGGATTTCAACTTACAATAAAGTAAGCACTTTGTTAGGAGATAAAGAAAGGTCTTCTAGAACCACTCTATTAAGAGATTTTCCCCTGATACAATGATTAGAATGTCTCAAGTATTGATCCTTCATTATGCACTCTGGTGCTGATGATGGATCTCCTCTTTCCAGTACCTTCTATGATCTCATAATCTAATATAACTTTACTCTATTGTTGCTTTGCTTGATCTCTGCTTCTTAACAAAATAACCCTCTGTGCATTTCACTTAAAAAATGCACTCGCCACACACCATACACACACTCTATCAAAATAGGGTTTAGAAGCAATCTAATATACTTGTTCGAATCTGATGGCGAGATCTAGATCAACGATCAAGATCTGATATCCATACCTTGATGGTAAAACAATTAATGCTTACAATAGGTCATGCATAGGATAAAACAAATAAATCCATAACTAACTCCGTATAAGAATATTAAATGCATACATTAGTCGGCCCAAAAAGCTTATATAAGTTAGTCAGATCACTTATCCTTGAAGTTTGTATCATTCTAGACATGTATACAAAAACTATCCTACTCGGCACTTGACTGTCTATCGCTCAACACTTAACATCCCTGTATCCTTCTCAGCTTGGCAATGTAACTTAGCTCAACAATGTAACTAGGCAAACTAAAAAATGCTCGACAATGTTGCTTGGCCTTGCATATTTTTAGCTCAGCCACAGTGATAGCCAACTAAAACTTCCTAGATGAATGACTAAGTGTTGGTCCCTAATCATCAACAGAACTTAGAGATTAACATTAATTTGTTGCCACACGGGGAAAGTTGTCAGAAACTGGGCCCGTCAAGTCAGAGACTACATATAATCTTTGAGTAGTTCAGAATCAATTTGACAGTTGGCTTCTAGGGTTAATGTGAAGAAGCGCATGATCTAATATTTAAGCCATTAAGCCTATTCGACACATGTCCATGGTGGGTCTGATGCATTGCCAAGGTAATTAAGGTAAAGATCGAGCAAGTCATTTTTGATAGTGTGGTTAGCTTAAAGGCTTGAAGACAAAATGATCTAAATATAGTGATTAAGCCATTAAGAGGTGGAAACACATGGACAGTGGGGTCACTTTTATGCAGTGTCTTCGGTAAGGTAATATGTGATCAAGTTCATTTTAATCCAACGATGGGCTTAAAGGCTTAAAGAAAAGATGCAATCAATCTATCGATAAAGCCATTAAGCCGTAGTGACATGTGGCAGATGATGTCATGGGTCTTAGGTTGGAAAGGTAAGATAAAGGGACAATAAGTAAGGAAGTTTGAACGACCAACTTAATGCCTTGATGGTAAAGATGAAGTTGTTTAACCTATAAGCCATCATGCCAAGGTGACACATGGAGATCAGATTTTGTGCTCACGGGTAACTTAAAGGAGATCAACGGTCATGTTTTAATAGGTAGTAAAGTTTCAAATATTGGTTGTTGATCGAGCATTCCACACCACATGTGACCGTTTGAGTTTAAATTCAAATATTTAAATGGTGTTTCATAGGTTTTCTTGGTGGTGGCAACATTTTCGACCTGTAGACTAGGTAGATGGATCACGGTGATCTGTCTACTCAAATTTATGGCAAAGTGGGATATTTTCAAAGACATATCTGATCATCTGGCATATTTCTCAAATGCAATAATGGGAAAACTTGACCAGTGGTAGGGTTTTTGTATTGTTTATGTAATATCTATTGAAACCCTAATTCTGCCCTAATTGATTAAGGAATTGACTCCTGAGCCTATGTGCTAGGGGAGGTTGTATATAAGCTATTTTTTATTCTTTTCTAGTTTTTTTTTTTTGGGATATGTAAGATTTTTATTAGACATTCTCTCTGTCCTCCAACTTTTCATAGTCTGTGATTCTCATTTTTCCAAGCTTATACAAGACTTTCTATGGCATTTTTCCTGCCCTCAGGTTTTCATATGGTTGGGATTCTTTGTGAAGAATGATATATTGATTGACTATTAAAGAAATTTGTGGATTATCTCAAGTTTTCCTTCTTTTTTGAATCTTTGTGTACTACTATGAGTGATTTGATAAGGATAGTTTTGTGAATTTTGTTCATTCCTAGCTATCTTGTCTCTTTCCTGTACCTATTTGCTGGAGTGGATGTCTATTTGCAGGCCATAATCTGTATCTACTTATTTGAAGCTATTTCTGTGAAATATTTTCTTTCCTCCAATAGTTTCATCTCATACCTCTCTATGAAACATTTTTTCAAACCTATCTAGGAAGTTTTACTTGTCATAATTAAATATTTTCATGTTAATTCTTGGTCATAATATCATGATTCATGTTACCTTCGGTGTATCACCTAGTAGGATAGTTTTCTTTTTTCAGTCATTTCCCTTCATTTCTCCTTCTATCCCTTTCCCTTCCAAGTTTACTTTCATGTTTAAAAGCAAATTAGGTGATTATCCAAGAGGAACCGGCCTAGAATCTGGAGGCTTCACTTTAGTTAGTAGAGGTCCCACAACCTAGAAGTGATTCCCATGTTATACTAGATTATTAGGCTCTAGCGCTTAACAAGGTACAAAATTTAGTGTATAATAGGTACATTTTCCCTTTTTGGTATATTTTCCCTTTTTGCATTTTCCCCCTTTGGATTTTTCGCCTTTTGATCATTTATTTTCCCCCTTTTTTGAAAATAATGACAAAGGTGTAGTACTTACAACTTGTCAAATATGTGTGCATGGGATTTTTTAATGTCTTCCATTTGCTTCTCCCATTTTTCCTTGAGGTGCTCAAGGGTCATGTGCTCCAAAGTGATTATGGCATGCATGTCATATATACTCGCGATGACTGACATCTCTAGGGTGGAAATTAATGTCTTTTCCTAAGTCATGTGTTTCAACAACAATGTGAGATTCGGTAGTAACATAGCTTGGAGATCAGTTACCATTTTTATCTCAAGTCTCAACCATTTTGATTCTACAATATTCTCATAATTCAATTGGAATGCATTTTACTCGGTTGTGAGACCTTGTGCACTAGATTGTGGATCTGTATATATCTTTGTTATCTTTTCACTATGCTCTTTAGTGAAGTGTTCTAGACTGCATAACTTTTGAACTAAGTTAACTACTTCTGATATTGTTGGTTACAATGCAGTAACTAGCTCTGAAAGTTTTACCTTGTTTTCTACCACTTCTTGGTTGATCTTCTCTATGAGCTTGTAGTGACACTTTTCTTCTGTACGCTCTTCAATTACCTTGTCAACTTCTATATTTTGTGATGTCATGGCCTCGGTAAGAACTGCTAGTTGATCAAGTATTGGTGCATTTTGATCAATTTGAGTGTCAGGTACTATTTTCAATAGTATTTCCTTTGTAGTATCTAGGACTTGTGAATTTTTATGCTCCTTCTTGAGCTTGTCCTAAATTGCCTGCCTCTTGCATAGTTCTCCATATTTGGTTAGTGACTTGGGATCCAGTGTTCTTGGATCATAGTCGGGTATGTCAATGATTTCTTCAAGTGTGATTGGAGCTTTAATCTTCTTTTTCTTCTTCATTATGTTGGTAGAAGCAGGGGAATGTAGTACCATAGAAAGTTCCTTCTCTATTTCTTTTGATTTTGGAGATTGTGTGGGAGGTGTGGCACCTTTGATATGTTGCTTAGTATTGACCTATTGGTTGGTAGTAGACGTCTCTACATCAACCTTATCTTTATCTACAACCTTGTTTACCTCTTCAATGTCCTTGGTACTGGCATCACTTAGTTCTTCCTCTCCACTTGTATCTTTCTTCTCCTTTGTTGTATCTTTCTACTCCCCATGTTCATCACCTTTTTCCTCAGGTATGTTTGCATCAGGCTCATGTGTTTTTTCTTTTTCTTCTATTATAATATTGATAGCTTATATCAATAAAGGTATGTGACCTAGTATATTTTCCTGTGCAACATCCATTGTCTCATTTTCCTTTGTTTTCTGTGGCAATACTTACATCTTCATCATCAGAATCAATATGAGTTATGTCTTTTATTGTGATATATGGTCTTTCCTCTAATGATTGTAATAGCTGAGGTACATAATCCATGGCCTTACTTGCCTCTATTGTCAAATCAATTGGATTGACATCCTCGATGTCTTTGATGAAGATATGCTCAGGGCTCGGTGTGGCCTCCTTTTCCTTAATGTGAGGTGTCTCGGTTAGAGCCAATACATGCTCGGGTGGATTGAAGACTTCATTCCAAATCTCATTTCTTTCTTTATCAATGTCTTATAATCTACCCTATAGTACTTTGTATGCTCTTATATTTGCAAAAAATTTCTTTGCATGATCCTTCATTGTTGATCCAATTTCTTCAACTGTTGACTCAGGTGGCATGAATGTAACTAGGGATATTTCCCTCATTTATTTCTCTGTGTGCAAGGCATACGTCCATCTTGCTGATATTTTGTCATTGAGCTCTTGTGGAATCTTGTTGTTGAATTGTATGGGAACATACTTGTAAGCAATCATCTCCTTAATGATAGCTTCCTCTATCCTGTTTTGATCCTCGGCAGATAGTGTAGTCCATTGTCTAATCTTATGATGTGAAATGATGCATGTATTGATGATTGAATCTGCAATTTCATCAATTATTTTAGGTATTTTGGCCTTCTCTATTTGGAGTCTTTGTTCTATTTATGATTTTCTAGTATCATTCTTATCTTCTTTTCCTCTTATATATTTCCTTCTTTTCCTCGGTGCTGATTTCCTGGTTTGAGGCTTTCTTTTCTAATAAGTCCTCATAGTACCTTTCTTTACTGGTGGTGAGTCTGCCTCTTTTGTAGTCTTACTTATTGTTCTTGATGCAAATGTTACATTTGTAACCTTTTCTTTCTTTGTAGATGGTGTATCTAATTTAGTAGACTTAGAGTCACTTAACTCTTCACCTTCACGGATGGGTGACTGTCCCTTGGTGATATCTACTTGTTGTTCTGATTCTTCTTCATTTACCGACAGTTTCTTCTCAAGTGTTTTCACCATTTTTGTTTTCTTCTTGTCAATTTTCTTCACTACTAAGCCAGTCTTGATTCTAGACTTAGCTTCCTCATATGTTCCAAATCTTCTCAATGATTTGTCCACTGGTTCATTCAGTAAGGATTCAATTTCCTTTGATGTCTGATCAATGTCCATTTCATGTTCCAGCGGTGGTAACCATGATGTTCTCGGTATAGCTAGTTTGATTAGAGTGGTATCAGTGGCCACTATAAAACATATGTCATATTTGTATTGTTCAACCATTTGTGTAGGGATTCTCATTCTCTTCTGCATTCTATCCTTGAAAGTGGTGAAGTATGCATCCATTATAGATGTGAAGTTATCCCCTAGTGACTTAATGAATTCACTAATTTGTGTAGTTATTGGTCAGGTTGTGTCCCAAGTGACATTACCGACAAAGGGGAAGAATTTTTGAAAATAGAAGAATGTACACATAAGGAGGGAACTGAAATTACATCAATTAGATCTGGCTGATTTAATTATTCTCATATTATCCTCCAGTTGCTTCAGTAGCAGCTCGGATAAGTCCATTTGAAGTCCCTTCTTCATAATATTATACGCAGTCTCAACTGATCCACATGCTATATTTTTCATTCTGCTAGCTTGGAATATCTTGTACCCAATCACACATGCACCAAATTTCATCTTAGAGTCGGTGATTGTATTGAGTTTCAGCCCTCTTTCATCCCATTCTACCTTAGTTAGTTTTTCAATCTTAGGGCATGAAGGATGCTTTAGGGCTTTAGCCTTGTCGGTTATTGGATAACCTGTTACAACGTGAATCACATCCTTTGTCATTGGTTTTGGTTCATCCAACCAAATTTTTATATCATGTACGCGACTAAGTATAATGCGTATCCATTATGTCTTGAAATCTCTCGGGAACAATAGGGCATTGGTTAACCCTTTCACTTCAATGTACTTGTGTTCATCTTTTAGGTTTCCATCCTGGCATAGCTTCTGGTAATCTTATTCAATCTCAAGATCTCTAATCTTTGCAACCTTGTAGTGGATGTATGCGCGTATATATTCAACTAGAAAAACCCTAGGAGATATACTTGAAAATGCTCCCTTGTCGTCGGGTTGAGCAGCAACCTTAGGGAAAAATTATAGTTAGGCTCTTCATAGGTTGTGTTCTTAATCAGGTTGATCTTCTGGTCCTTTGTGTTCTTTATCTTTAGGACTCGCGAGGTAGTTTCCATTGTTCATGAAATATTTAGGGCTTCTTGTAAATAAACTATTAGCTTGATGAATCCAAATACTCACTTGATCTTTGTTGTGGATGGTTGAAATCTATCAGAGTAGCCTTTGAATCTAATTTGAAGCATTTTGTAATATTTTTTTCTCTTCTTCACTCTGTTGTTTTCACTTTATTGCTTGGTGAATGAATGAGCTCTTTATTTCCCTAGTTATAGAAAATAACCTAAGTGGTGCATTGAATGCTCTAGCTACCATTCAATCGATAAAACAAAGACGCTCAAGTATCATACCAAAGTATTCATCCTTGGTGAGTATACAACTCTTGGGGTAAGTGACAACTTAGTTGTACTTTTCACATGTTCACCAACAGTGCTCGGTATGTAGTGAAGACTTGATTGTCTTTCACATGTTTACCAAGGATGCTCAATTTATATTAACAACTTGGTTGTATTTCATATGTACACCGATTATGCTTGGTATGTATTGACCGATGAGACTGGATTCACAAAATCATAACAAGTAATACCATAGTGCATCTTCATTCATGCTAATTTGGCATATTATCAATGAATATTGGAACTGATGTAAAATATAGCTTTATATAGTGGAATCACCTAATCCATTAGATGAGGTGGAATCACCTAATCCATTAGATGAGGTGTCACCAAATTTATTGTTTGGTCCAACATTATCATTGTTTGAAGCTCTCCTCCACATTTTATTTCTCATTCTCTTGATGTCTTCAATAGTATTTCCATTTGCAAAAGTGCTCGACTCTGTCACTCGATCTCTGCAGTCCTTGCTTAGATGACTGACCTTATGACAATTCATGCATTTCATTTCAGAGTTAGTCCAGTTCCTTGATCTTTGTATCCATTTCCTCATGTCGTTTGTAGCTATGTGTCTATATCTTCCACATGCTATGCAATTTACCCATGTGTTGTTATCCCAAACATATGAGTTACCAACTCTTCTTAGTTGATATGCATTTTCTTGTTCTTTGGGTTTCCATACTTTCTTTTTCTTCTTTCTACATTCATGAGATGTGTGGCCATGTATTTTTCAAGTAGGACAATATTTTTCCATGTAGGATTCCTTCTTTGGTTGGTTTTCCTTAGATCTGCATTCATGTGCTTTGTGTCCATGCTTGTTATAGTTATAGCAATTACCTATGAATGTAGAAGTATATTTAGGAATATCTTTAGCTTTGCTCCTACAAACATTTGATGTATGGCCTGGTTTTCCACAGTGATTGTGTGACTGCTTCTTTTCTCTTGGATTTGTGTAGGCATTCCTTTGATCATATTGGTTTGATGATTATCCATGCTCGGTATACCCTAAACTAGTATTGTTGTTGAATATTCTTTGTTCATTCAGAAATTCATCCATTATTTTTGTGTTATCTTCAGCTTTCCTAATCATATCATTATGTTGTTGCTAAATCTTTGCTTCATGCTTTAGTTTCTCATTTTCTTCTCTTATTTCACCAATAGATTCCAATTTTGCATTAAGTTCTATGTTCACTTGGTTGGCCTCATGACTCATAAGAACTATTTGATTGGTGATCTCAATGTAATGTTTAGTAAGAATCTGTATCTCAGATTCTTTCTCTTGCAGCTTCTTAGTAATCTTCCTCCTCTCATCAATAATTAATGTTCTTTCTTGTTCAGCTTGTCTACCATTATTCATAACATAAATCATTCTTACCATCTGTGTCTCTTGACAAATTTGTAGTACGTTTACTTGTTCAGTTAGATGTTGATTGATTTCATTTAGACTTGTGATGCTTCCTTTAGATGTGTCAGATGTATTACCAGATGCAGATCCTGATGAATGAAATAAATCAGGTATCTCTTCTTCACGATAGTTAGTTTCATTGTAGTGAGATGCCATGACTTTTCTCTCAGCCAATAATTATTTCATCTTGTTTCTTGCTTCTTTGTATTTCTCAAAGAAAATCTGTATCTCCAACTTTTGATTCTCAATATTCTTATCAAGCTTATACCTTTCCATTGTATGATCTTTTCTCTCAAGTGATTTAAAATTTTCCAAATAAGAGATCTAGCTCTGATACCATTTGTTGGAATAATGGAATGGTGTGTGCTGAGAGGGGAGGGGTGAATCAGTACCCTTTAAACTTGTGTATATGGAATCCTTCAATCTATTGGGAGCAAGCTCAAACATGCAAACATTAGCGAGTTAGCACATATATCATTTCAAATAAACATGTAAGAGATCAAAGCAAACAACAAGAATACCAAATAACATCGGATTAAGCTAAAAATGAGTAAATGAAGCACCCTATTCTACTCATTTTGATTTTCT
>MU224254.1:2985527-3003286 GCA_018584345.1 Thuja plicata | reverse complement strand
GGGTGAGCATTCCATTATCCTTAAAAAGGTTAGGAATCACCCGTTAAACATGATTTAGAGGATAGTTAGGTGTGGAAGCATGCTTAGGAAATGAGGTGATGGGAATAGGGTAGGAATAGGGTAGGCTATAAGGTAGGATTAATAGGTTCCTAGCTAGGATTTAGATTTAATTCAAGTTAGATTTGAATAAATCACAGCTTAGAAGAATTAGGAAAATGAAGGATTTTAATAAATATAAATTTATTAAAAGGGGATTTTGTGGAGGTAAATGTATTTAAATAAAATACATTAGAATAGTGTTTAAACTATTGATAAATGAAACTATTTAATTGGTTGAATTAAATAGTTAGAGGAATAAGAGGGAAAATAATATTAATATTTTTGGATGTCTACATTTTGCCCCTCTTTGACGTAGCGTCGCAAGTGACGTTTCGTCAAAGACAAGAAAAATAAGTTATTGACTTCATTAACAGAAGCTATCACTGGTATACTCTTTGATTAATATAGGGTTGTGCCCCCTCAAGAAAAGGACACAACGAAGACAGTGGTGTGGGGTTTCTTGAAAAGGATGCAACGGGAGAGATGAAAGGAGGGAGGGAATAAATAGAAGCCTTCTGAAATGCAATTAACAATGCAGCTAAGAATGTGAATGCAAATGAAACTAAATGCAACTAATTATGCATTGGGATCCATTTGTGTGAAAAATATGGAGAGCACATCCAATTTTAATATTGCAAGAGGAGGTATGCATCAAGTGTTAGAAAACACAAATGACAAGGTTACTTTGCGTGGACTAGACTCTCAAATAAAAGCATACTGCAAAAGATAGATGCATCAGTAGCGACCAATCACCACGCACCAAGATATAGCAGATCGAGGTAGTGATGAGTAGGTGTGAACTGATACATAAAGATAAAATCATTAAAGAAGGCCTTATGAGAAAGCAGTCATTCGGTCCAAAGTTCTTGCCATGAACAGGAGTAAGCAATGAAAGATATGATATGCCGATGTCGGAAGGATGCATCCTGACGGGCAAGGATGTGATTTGATTGGATTAGATGGAAAGACATTCGCTGGAAAAAACTGTGAACAGGTTGAAGTGCTAGGATAATCGGTCGCTAAAGTGATTGTGTGAAAAATAGTGTCGCAGTCGTAGGAGTCGAACCGTGTCTGAGAACAAATTGTTTATTGCATGATTTTGTAGTTTTTTGGAATTTTTTTTGTTTTGGAATTTTTTGGGATTTTTCGATGATTTTTAAATGTTTTTGGGTGAATTTTATGTGTTTTGAGGCTTATGCAATAGGAAAATATGTACAACACGACAATATACAAATTTTTTTAGGGAAAATAGGGGCTATAAGAGGGGCTAGGGGGGCAAATGAAGGTCATTTGTGAATAGTGAATAGTAAATTTTTGAGCTTTGAGTGAAAAATATGGCAAACGAGAGGATGAAGGGACAGCTTAGAGAGCGCGTTAGGACACACGGAAGGCCCGTCGAGCGACCTGTCTCGGTGAGTAGACTATCCTAGACCTCACATTTATTGTGATTAATGCATTTATTACGTGTTGGGGAGGGTAGGTAAGCATTAATGGGGGGATTTTAAATTTTGGACCGGAGATGCCGGTTCATGAACTGGCGTCTGCAAGGACGTCGATCCCTGGATTGATGTCTCCACAGACGCCGATCCCCAGATTAGCATCTCTGGAGCCACTGGTGCCAGAACGGCATCTTTGAAGACGCTGAACCCAGATCCGTGTCTTTGAAGAAGCTGGTCTATGGGTAATCAGTCGGAGACGCCGGTGCATAAATCGGTGTTTGCACTAAAAAGGGAAAACATCGATTGGAAAGGAAATAGAGGGACTCAGTGAGGGCCGGGGATGGGTCAGCATGAGACCTAGGTGCAAGATGCCCCATTCTAGGAAGGGTTAGACTAGGAGTAGGAGAATAAGCAACTAACATGGTGGATTTGGAAACTTTTGCAGGAGCAGTTCCCACCCTTGGGATCACGGGAGCATTGGTTTCCGATGATGGAGTTGGAGACACAGCTGACAGAGGATGACTTGGGACTGTTAGCGGTGGTAGGACTAGACTATGTGCCTTGTTAGCCTAGGCTACGGGCACACAATGGTATGATGACCGCCTTGATTGAGCGGTGGCATAGTGAGATGACCATATTTCACTTGCCGACTGGAGAGGCCACGATCACCTTGGAGGACATATGGCACATTTTTTGGATCTCAATCTAAGGAGAGATTCCTTAGTACAGATTGGAGGATAGCGATCATTACATGGAGATCACGTTAAGATGATTGATGAGGCAGATCCCTACCTATACGACCTAGATGTCATGGCAGGCAGCAGTGGACAGGAGACTACGACGGATAGCATTGTATATTGCTGGATTGATTGGGGGACGCATGCTGGCAGACCTGTCAGGACATGGCTTCGGGATGGGCTGGTAGTGGGCTCTAGCATAGATAATAGAGGAGGGGACTTCATACTATTGGGGGTATGTTGTCCTCGGGCAGTTATATCATGACCTCCACATGGCTGCGTACCACGAGGCACACAAAATGGGGATAGGGGTTACTTTACTGTTAGTGTGGGCTTGGGAGCACATTATAGTGTTTTGACCCATGAGGGTCTGGGAGTCATGGCAGCCAGGGGAGCCATATGCCTATAGATATAGGCTCCCTCTCAGATACACCTCTATCAGATAGACAGGGTATTGGAGACGTTTATTAGATGAGGTCTAGGTTTTCTGCTAGACCCCTTAAAGGCTATGTGAGCCATGGGAGACTATGGATTGGACTATAGGGGTAGAGGATGGGTTTGAGGACTTCCTATACCTCTCATATGTGTAGACTAATTACTTTATTCTAGGTAGGATGATTCATCAGATTGAGAGATATAGTCCATCTAGGGTGAGGAGGCAGTTTGGGCTACAGCAGGGAGTGGTGGCAGAGGATGCTTTACATCCTCATGTCACCAGGGAGGTTGGCACCTGGGCAGATACACGGATGCTCTCACAGTGAGGGCATCATGGAGAGATATTCCACGGTTGGAATTTGTGGCACGACCAGATGTGATAGACGCAGGCATGACTCCTGAGTATGCGGCATGGTGGGCTGCACACACGCCAGTCAGGTTGACAGACCTAGCCCAAGTGGCTGCCCATGAGCAGCCGACAGGGGATGTAGATGTGGAGGATAGGACTGAGATTGGGGATGCCCCAGAGAGCTCCGCAGTGGGACAGAGGAGGAGACCCCAGAGACAAGTTAGGCCTTGAGTAGAGGTATAGGCCTAGGACCAAGCACAAGGACGTCCTCTGGCACCAGGACAGGATCAGGCACAGGCACCACCAATGCCACCACATGTGCAAGATCAGGCACAGGTATCACTAGTGCCACCACAGGATCAGGAACAAGGGCCACTTGCAGGGTTTGTGGCACAGGAGACATACGACACTGTCCTCGCAGAGTGAGATAGTCTGCAGACAGAGTGCACTAGATTGTGAGGCTTATTAGATGAGGAAGTGGTGTCAGACACTAGCTTACATGCAGAGATAGCCTAGATACAGGTTTTACTGATGGTGGAGATAGTATGTGCGGACAGGGCGGAGGGGTCATTGGATACCTTATAGGGAAGATTAGATTCTGGGGAGTTCTCGATGGTAGACCTAACGCAGGATGTTGTAGACCTGCGTGCTGAGATAGACACACTTATAGGGCAGTTAGACAGATTGATGTTACAGATGGAGAGGGCCATAGAGAAGATTGATGCATTGACCTTAGAGAGGGATGTAGCACTGAGACAGGCTGAGACATACAGGGTTGAGTGAGACATCGCTCGACAGGCGACAGTGGCAGGTAGAGTTGGTCAAGTGGTATCAGATGTGTTCATAGCCCATAGGGATGTGAATAGGTCAGGGAGGGAGGAAACACATTATAGAGCACTCTACCATCAACTTGTTCTAGAGGGACAGAGATGGGATTATTCAGAGAGATCTCATTCTTAGAACATAGTGCAGACTTCTGCCTCACAGGGATCAGTGGGGATGCCACCACGTCCACCACCAGGACAAGGAGGTGAGCCATCACAGCCACCAGTATGATTAGTCAGAGGATTACATGACACACAATTTTTTATTTTTGAGATTTATACATGTATATTGGCACTGAGGTGCACATGATGTATTTTTATTGACAGACATGGACATATATATGTATATATGAGGACTCTTATTGCTGCTCATGATGTTATGATTTATATGATGACTTTTATGATGCTAAGAATGTATGATCTATATGATGTGCTGATGCATACTACATGATGACTAACACTTGATGCTTGCAGGATGGGATGTATATGGATAACTTGATTATGTATATAGATATGATGTATTACCTATGCAGGATGGATGATGCTTATATGTATGTGATGTACTGATGTGTGTGATGCAGGATATGATGTGCTTTTATTCCTATATACAATATTTGATATTTTATGAATATGCATAGAGGATTTATGTTTTGACAATGATTTAAGTATGCAAATGATAAGATGAACCTAAAACTATGCAAATGATAAGATGAACCTAAAATGAAGCAAATGATGCTAATGATGCAAATGATGCAAAAAATGGATGAATGTAAGCTTAATGAACCTAAAATGATGTAACAATGCAAGATTATAAAAATGGATGAATGCAAGCTTAAAATGAATTCAAAAATGATGTAACAATGCTAATGATGCAAATGATGTTAATGATGGATGAATGTAAGCTATAATGAACCTAAAATGAACTTAGATGATAAAAATGGATGAATGCAAGATAATGAACCTAAAATGAACTTAGATGATAAAAATGGATAAATGCATGATAATGAACCTAAAATGATGCAAATGAAATGGACTTGAAATGTATGATTAATGAAAATGAAATGGACCTGAAATGAACCTAAGATTAATACAATGATCCTAAAATGAATCTCAACAATACAAGATGAATTAATGAATTTAATAAGGAATTGATAATGAATTAACAATGCATGTATCACGAATGGAAGCTTCTCTAGTTGGAATGCCTAATTGCTATAAATTTGGTCTTAAAATGCAAGATGTCGCAAATGCAAGATGTCGTAAATGATCTTAAAATTGCAAGATGCCCTAAATGATCTTAAAATGAATCTAACGATGCCAGATAACATAATGAACTTAATGCCTAATGATCTTAAAAATGAAACTAAGAATGCAAGATAACATGACTCTAAAGTGAATTGAGAACGGAAGATGAATTAATAATGTACCTAAACTGAATGCAAGACATATTAAATGAGTTAACTAATGATACTATGAGTGGCAGATCATCATTCTCTTGTTCTTGGATTTTCTCTCAGTTGTTCTCTGCATCAATTTCCTTGCTTTCAATACCCAAAAGCATCCATAGCGAAGGAATGCAAAATGTGACTGAAGAACTCAGACGATGAGTTGTTTGAGGTTGAACAAGTGTGACATTTGAATCTCAAAATTTTCATTATTTTTATTTTTATTTTTGGTGTGTGTCATAATCAATTGATAAACCAGACGGGTGGACTATGGAGGATCGGATAGGGAATGTTAGCGGGATGATGACTCAGGATGTTAGCATGATGGCGGGAGGATGGGATGTGTCACGAATGTACAAGGATCAAACCGAGTGGATTAATTACAAGTGATTAGTTACATTGATTATTTTACACAAAGTTGTTGTTGAGATTTGATTGGATCATGTTACTTGCCTTGATGCACGTGATAAGTGCGTGAGCTGATTGATTAGTTCAAGAGGAGAGAAACATCCTGTGAGAACCCAAAAATTATTTCCAGAAAGACAGAGATAACCAAGTTGATTGATCAAATGCGCACTATCTGCAAACTATAGAACAAATGTACGACAAGGAGAAACTCAAGATACAAGTAATATATAGGACTGACACTCAGGACTCTTGGAAAAGTACAATGTAGGAACAACAGTATACAAGATTATGTGTACAAAAGCTCAGGATATGAGATAGGGAGAGCATGGCAGAGTAGTACATATGGAACACCCAGGGAATCTAGGGAACGTGGAAATGGTGTTGGTGATGGAAAGAAATGAGATTTTGATAGATAATGGAATGGTCCATTATGTGTGATGCCTGTTTCTAGGTTTTCATCACCCATACTTGTCCAAGGCGCCTGATTGCCAAGTTTTCACCATTGGACAAAATTTTTTCTCTTTATTTCTCTTTTTGATTTCTTTGGATCTTTTTTATTTCTTTGGATCTTTTTGATTTTTTTGGATCTTTTTTATTTTTTTTGGATCTTTTTTATTTTATTTTATTTTTTTTGATATTGCCTCATTGCCTGTTTACCAGGTTTTCATTGGGAAAACCATTTTTTCATCTTCATTTTTCTTCTTTTTAGGGATTTCTTCAGGACTATTTTGCAGTGCTTTCAAGTGCTCCGGGTTCTTCCATAGAATTTTCCTTCAGTTTCTGTAGGTAAAATTTTCTGGTTTGTTTAGAGCTGATCTCTTTCTCTATTTTGTGCTTTCTTCAGGACTTTTTATACTTTTTATGGATTTTCTTAGATAACTGGAACGAACAACCAGTCTTCAGGCATAGAAGTGCCTGAGATGAATGATGTTGATAGGATCATTCAATGATTCACCTTCTGGGGTGGAGAGTTGATATGCTTCAGAACCAAAGCATGCAGTGACAACATATGGGCCTTGCTAGGTGACTTCAAACTTGCCTTTCTTTTCGTGATCAGTACCCACTTTCTAATTTTCTTTCAACACAAGGTCCCCTATTTGGAATTGACGTGGGTGAACCTTCTTGTTATAGTTCCTCTTGAGTCTATTTTGGTAGACAATCAAGTGATCATAAGCTTGCTAGCACTTTTCATCTAGGAGATCCAGCTGTGTGAGTCATGCTACCCGGTAATCTTCATCATCAATCAGGCCTCTCAGTGATACTCGGAGGGAAGGTAGTTCAACCTCAATTGGTAAGACTACTTCAACACCATAGACTAGGGAATAAGGAGTAGTGCCAGTAGGAGAATGGTAGGAAGTGTGGTATGCCCAGAGGGTAGGATTGATCTGGAGATGCCAGCCACGACCAGTATCATTGACAACTTTCTTGAGGATTTTGAGGATGGTTTTATTAGTTGCCTCAGCTTGGCCATTATCTTGCGGGAAATATAGACTGGAGAAATGGTGATGGATATGTAGGCGAGCACAGAGATCACTGACGTGTTGATTTTCAAATGGTGTACTATGATCTGTGAAGATGGTGGAGGGTATGCTGAAGCGGCAAACAATGTGATAAAGGATGAATTTGGATATCTAGACACCAGTAGTGAGTGTGAGTGGAATTTCTTTGACCCACTTTGTAAAATACTCTATAGTTGTGATTATGTACTTGTGGCCTTTAGAAGAGAGGGGAGTAATCTTACCAATGAGGTCAAAACCCCAACAAGAGAAGGGACAAGGAGGCGCAATAGGTCTAAGGTCCTGAGCAAGAGCATGGATCAGATTAGCATGTTGTTGACAAGGGAGGCACTTTTTGACAAACTCACAAGAATCATGTTCCATTGCAGGCCAGTAATACCCTGTACATAGAAGTTTCTTGGCTAGGACCATGCCACTCGTGTGGGCACCGCATATTCCATCATGTACCTCTTGTAAAGCCTGGGTGGATTCATTTTCATCTAAACATCTGGAGAGTACATTGTGATAGCCTCGACGATATAGGTATTAGCTATGAGGGTGTAACGGGATGCTCTTCAGATAAAATTTTGGCGCTGGTTGGAAGTGAGATGGGGAGATATGATACCATTTTGTAGGTAAGATTGGATTTCATGGTACCACAAGGACTGGGGACCAACCAAGACACATACGCAATTTGATTCATCATTCTCATAAGCGGGAGCATGTAGTTGCTCAACTAAGAATTCGTATTGTGTAGATTCATGAGGAATCTCAAGAAGGGAGCCAATTGTGGCCATTGCATCAACAAATTTGTTCTATAGGTGTGGTACCTATGTTATCTGCAAGTGGAGGAAATGTTCTTTCAGCTTGTCAACCATTTGCTTGTATGGTGTCAACTTATCATCTTTGGTTTGATACTCATCTAGGACTTGTTTGATGATGTGTTGGGAATCACCAAAGACCTTGATATCTATGATGTTCCATTCTATGGCCATGCAGAGTCCTGCAATTAGCGCTTCATATTCTACAATGTTGTTTGTGTAAGAAAATCCCAATTTGAATGACATGGGAATATAGTCACCTTGAGGTGTGACAAAAAGTATTCCTGCCCCTGCGCCACGAGCTGTGTAGGACCCATCAAAGTAGAGTTGCCATGTTGGTTGTTCTTCTACCATGTACAAGTGCTCATCTAGAAATTCTGTGATCAGAGGATATGCATCTACCAATGGTGCTTCAGCTAGCTGATCGGCAATGGCTTGTCCTTTAATGGCTTTTCTATCAACATACTGCATATCAAATTCACTTAGTAGCATAACCCATTTGGCCATTCGACCTATAAGTGTAGTCCTGGAGAGTAGATACTTAAGAGGATCCACCTTCAAAATGAGCTTTGTTGTGTGACTAAGCATGTAGTGGCAAATTTTTTGAGTGGCGAAGACCACTGCCAGACATGCTTTTTCCATAGGAGAATAGTTGAGCTCATAACCCACCAAAGTTTGACTAATATAATATATAGCCCTTTCTTTTCCTTCATCGTTCAATTGAGCAAAGAGTGCCCCTAGTCTTGTAGTAGTAGCAAAAATGTATAAGATGAGTGGGCAACCAGGTACAGGAGGTACCAAGATGGGTGGATTAGCCAAGTATTCTTTGATCTTGTCAAAGATCTTCTGACACTGAGGATCCCATTTGAATGTGTTGTCTTTGCACAGGAGATGAGTGAATGGTTGACACTTATCTGCTAGTTGAGAAATGAAGCGACACACAAATTGTAGTTTTCCTTGGAGACTGCGCAGCTGTCAGAGTGTTTTTGGTGGAGGCATCTCCATGATAGCTTTTACTTTCTTTGGGTCAATTTCAATGCCTCGTCTGGATATAATTAACCCTAGGAGTTTCCCTGATGTGACTCCATAGACACATTTCTTAGGGTTGAGCATTAAGTAGTAGTGTCCAATTCTATCAAAGACACATTCTAGAACATCCAGGTGGTCTTCCCTTTTTACTAATTTTGCCAATATGTCATCCACATAGTCCTCAAGGATCTTGTGGATCATGTCATGAAAAATGACAGTCATTGCTCTCTGATAGGTTGCCCCTGCGTTCTTTAAGCCAAAAGGAATCATGTTATAATAGAAGGTGCCCCAAGGGGTTTTGAATGTTGTCTTATGTTGATCTTCTTCTGCAATGCAGATCTGATTATATCTGGAAAAGCCATCCATGAGTGACAACATTTCATGTCCTGCTGTGAGATCTACAATCATGTCTATGTTCGGCAAGGGGAAATCATCCTTGGGACATGCCTTATTGAGGTCTTTGAAATTTGTGCATATCTTGATTGATTTATCTGGCTTAGCGACGGGCACCATATTAGAAATCCAGTCAGAATAGTCAATGGGGCGGATGATCTTGGCGTGGAGTAATTTTTCTAGCTATGCTTTGACAAGTAGTGCTACTTTAGGATGCATCTTTCTGAGCTTTTCTTTAACAGGTTTGATGTTTGGGTCCACTGCTAAATGGTGAACCACCAAGTTGGGATCTAACCCTAGCATGTGAGAGTAAGACCATGCAAACTTGTTGATGGATTCTTTTAACAAAGTGATAAGATCACTTTCTTCTGCTTCAGACAAAGATGCTGCTATATATGTGATGGCAGGATTTTCCTTGGTACCCAGGTTAACAGGTTTTGTTTCTTCAATGAGAATCGATGACTATTCAGGTGTGTAATCTTGGATAAGAGGAAGAGGAGAATCTTCATCCTCTGGTGCCTCAGAGAGGTTTTCACCAGGGGATACGCACTTTGTTTTTACTTTTTTGTGATCAAATAGTGCCCCAGAGGGGTTTTCACTAGAAGATCATTTTTTTTCTTTTTTATTTTTATTTTTAGTATCATTTTTGTGGATAAAGTTCTCCTCTTCCCCAAAGTATGCCTTTGGGTCCAATTTGTAGACATATACTGAATGTTGCCCCTGGTCACTACTTTGCTCGATTGCTCCCATAAAGCTTAGAAGCGTGTCCTCACTTTGGAACTCGTCAATGTGTATGACACTTGGTTGGTCCTAGTCTATGAGTTTAGGATGGCGGAGAGGGAGGTTAATGAAGAGAATGGACAGTTTTTGTAGGATAGCATTTCCTAGGAAAGTTTCATCATCAAAAACATTGTCATAAGCTTTCACAATTTTCTCTTCCGGGATATCTTCGATGTCAACAATTTTGCCCAGGGGTTGACAAGAGGAATAATTGATGAACTCATTAGTGCCCCCAGTCGTGTCGGAGCCCATACCAAGACCCAAGTGTTTTTCAAGTCGAGTAGGTACAATGGGATCTTTCATCGCTTGCTCTTCATGACCAAGGCCACTTCCTTGATAATTCCATTTTTCTGTCACCAGTTTGTGTGTTGTGGGGTACTTGTTCTTGAAGTAACTTAGCCGACTTGTGTTCTGGGGTGATGGATCCTTGTATATCCATTGATTGATGTTTGGTTCCATTTCTTGGCCAACCAAAATACCTTGTGACACAAAAGTGGTAGGACCAAATTGTAGTATCCTTGTTGTTTCTGATTTTTTTTTGCTTAAATTAGGTCGGCGGCCTTGAGTGTGTGGATCAATAGGCAATGCTCCAACAACAAAGGCATCAGATAAAGTGTACTCACCACATCCTTTGTTGTTGATCTTGACCATGGAAAAGGTGGAGGAGAGGATTGTCTTTGGATCTGAATGGATTCGAGATGAGCTGGAGATAGAGGAGCCAATATCAATCCCGGGGCAATGAGTGGAATGTAGAAAGGATGCCTCCAATGCATTACAGTATGTGAAGGGCTTGGGATCTGCATGGATGGTGATCTCAGTGCCTTTGTATGGGAATTTAATACACTGATGGTAGGTGGATGGAATGGCTTTCATAGAATGAATCCATGGTCATTCAAGAAGGATGTTGTAGGGAAGGTCAAGATCAACAACATGACATAATGTTTCTTGGATAATCAGGCCCACTTGAATGGGTAAGATAATGGTCCCTTCAGAAGTATGCTCCAGGTTGTTATATGCTTTTATTGTGATGACCTCATTTGTGATATCAGCCTCAGTGCATCCCAACTTTTTTATGAATTTTAGAAAACACAAATTTAGGGCCGATCCATTATCTATCATGACCCATTTGATGGAAAAAAATTTAACCATGACAGCGATACGGAGTGGGAGATTGTGATTGGTTTCGTCAGAGGGGATGTCTGCTAGTCTAAAGGAGACCCCATGGGATGTAGATAGGTGTCCAATAAGGTTTTGAAACTCAATGAGGTTGATGTCACTGGGAACATGGGATTCATGCAAGGCTTTATTGAGAATCTCTTGGTAGGTGGGTGATGTGCGGAGAAGATCCAGAATGGAAATTTGGGCTGGAGTATTCCCTAGGTGTTCCAAAATGTTATATTGGGTCCTAGTAGATGGGGCGGGACCTGCACCTACGACTGTTATCCTTCCTATGCAAGTAGTGATTGTGCATTGATTATCAACACCCTTGACATGAATGACATTGACAGAGGATTGAACTTGGGATATGCAGCCGATGAGATTATCGTAATTGATATAAGCATTGGTATAATATTTTTGATCAATGCTTTCTGCTTGTTGACCCTTTCCTTGATTAGAGGACTAAGTAGGATTTCCTAGACCTATACCGAAAGTGTGTTTAGGGAATGCACTCTGATAAAAAATTTAGGCTTGCATTTGGCGATGATTGAGCAGGGGAATCCACTTCGATCTCCTTACGGTCAATGAGATCTTGGATATAATGCTTTAGTTTCATGCATTTGAGAGTGGTATGTCCCTTGACATGGTGGTATTCACAATACTCATTATCTTTATACCAGGCAGGCTTAGGAGTTGAGTCATCAAATGACTGTGTCTTAGGATATATGACTTGGTTTGCTTGGACCAGCTTGCGGAAGATGACATCTATAGGTTCACCCAGAGGGGTAAAGGTGCATTGTGGTGCATTTGAAGTGTGAGGTCTTTGTTTTCTATGAGGGACTGAGATAGCATGGTTCATAAGACCTTGATAGTTGTGTTGATGGGTTGTTCCTGGAGGAGGGTATATGGGCACGCCTTGAGAGTGCATGTTTTGCTGATATTGTGGTTGAGGATATGTGAGAGTGGGTTGTTGATACATGGGAGGAGGTTGTGGATACATTACTGGTGTTTGTTGATAATTTTGGGTTGGCACATTAGGACTAGCTACCACAACCTGAACATGTTTGGTGTCAGTGGCTCCATCTGTGACCACATTCTTATTTTTGTTCCAATATTGTGATCGGTCGTTGTTATGTTTATCAGGCTGGGATTCTTTGTAATGTTTAATCGTACACTCTTAGACGAGGCCTCATTCAGGGTCCATACCTTTGATCCTGATATCATGATAAGTTTGTATACAATTCATACGCATGTGATAAGAAAGCTTAGGATGAAGGTTGTTAATGAAAATCTTGATAAGATGTTGTTCTGGGGGTTGGTAAGACAACCTTGTGGTAAGTCCTTGCCAGTGTTGAAGATAATCAGCCAAGCTTTCTCCTCCCTTTTGTTTGGAATTGCATAGGTCAAGGAGTGAGAGTTCATTTTCAACATTATGCGCATATTGGGCCACAAACTTTTCAGATAGCTCTACAAAAGTAGAGACTGTGCCATAAGGGATTTTATAAAACCACTCAAGGGTAGTGCCTCCCAAGCTTTTGGGAAATAGTCTCATGATAAAATTATCATTGTAGGCCAATTCTTGGCATGCTATGTAGAATTCTTTTACATGACTCACAGGATCACCCTTCCCCCAATATTTATCAAATTTTGGGGTCTCAAAGTGTTTGGGGAAGGGTACAAAAGTGATGGATCTGTCAAATGGATATGGACATACTTCTTCAAACTTGAATGTTTTGGCTTCTGTCCCAGATTTTATCTCTTTGAAAGCATTCTTCATTTCCTCCCATTCAGGATTGATTTGGGGGGGAGGATTGTTGATTGTAATTGTAGGATTGCCTTGTGCATGATATGGATCAAACGATGAATATGGGGGATTTTGTGGGGGATATTGTGGTGTTTGGTAGGGTGGTTGATGGTCACTATATACAGGTTGTAGTGGTGGAAGCTAGGGTTGAGTGGAATACTACAACGGAGGAGGTGTTGGTGTTTGATAAGATTGCTGCAACTGTTGGAAATATGTTTGTATTTATTGTGGCGTAGGATAGGCGGGATGAGATTATTGCACACCCACATAGGTACTTTGTGGCGGAATGCCCCCAGTGAGAACTTGTTGTGAAGGGGGAATTGTTTGTGCTGCAGCAGAAGACGACATGGCTATGTAACTGGTGGGATGAGTTGGCTGTTGTTGCATGGGTTGGATAAAGGGACTAGTAAACTATTGCATTGGTTGTGCCACGAAGGGATTTTCCCCCTGTGTTTGTGGCTGTGGTTGTTGTGTGGTTTGAAGAATAGGCTGTGCAACTGCAAAGGAATTGAATGGCTGTTGTTGCGCTTGGGATGTTAATGGGTTGGTGATTTGTTGTTGTTCGATAGGTTGTTGCTGGATAGGTTGCTGCTGTTGGATAGGTTGGATGGGAATTTGGGGTATGGTGAAGGGATTCATGGATGGTTGCAATATAGGAGGATTTGGGTTGAACAATGTGTGGGGTGGCACCATTGACATTCATTGTGGTTGTGTTGCTGGTGGAGCAGGAAAGGAGGAACCTTGCGGAAATAAGGGTTGGTTATATATACGTTGGTAGGTGGAATACCTGTGGTGAAGAATGATGGAATAGGCATGGATACATGGGTGCTTTGATGTTTTGAACTAGTTGTAGCACTTTGAACAGGTTGAATAGGAATACATGGAATGGTGGTTTGTTGTGTGCTAACTGGTGGTGGTGGTGGAAAGTTTGCAACGAATGTTGGGATTGCTTATGAAGGAGGAGCAACGGTGGCTTGTGGAGGTGTTTGCATAGTGATGGGGGGTATTTTTTGTAGTGATGATGTGGTATCAAGAGGCGGGAATTTTAAGGCAGGTGTAGGTGTTGTGTATGATGGAAGGTGGAATGGAGGGATGAACTACTTGTGCAAGAAGGGTTCCTACTTGTAGGGCTCGCTGAAATGGATCAAAAACTTCATTTCTGGTGGGATAAGGATGTTCCCCTAGAGGTGCCATAGGTCATGTAACAAGTGTGGGTATTAGCCAAGGTGGAAGTTGAAGTCCTTGTTGTTGGATGTCCAAGAGTACCTGGTTATTGTTACGTCCACTCATGGCATTTACCATGTGGACAAGCGTTGGATGATTGATAAAATTTTCCACAACACTTAGAGTGGGAGATTCATTAGTGTCTACCTAGATATGTTCAACTTGATCATTAGGCTGAGGTACATAAGTGACCATGGTGTTGGTGTTCTTAGTCGTAGGATTAGATGAGCTAGCGACAAGATTAGGATCCATGTTCTTCCTCTTCTTAAAGGCTTGTGTGATAGGTGGCATGAAATGATTATCCTAAAGGAAATATTAGATGCAGGATGTATGAAAGGATGCACCTGGGAAACTAAGGATAATGACCCTAAGATTAAGATGTGCTTAGGATGATGGATGAACTTCTATGGATTAAGGATGGCTTAATGTATGCAAGGATCAAGGGTTTCTTTCCCTAGTGTAGGATCAAGTGGATGTGATTATCTACCTAAGATAGACTTGTGGTCTGCGGTGGACGAGATTCTTTGTTAATGCAAACCAACCTTTTGATCAAGGTGATGAGGTTGCAAAAGACAAAAAGGATTATCCCAAAACAATGCTTAGTTTAAGGACCTTCAATGTATGGGGTTTGATTAAGATGTAGGTTTTTAGCAACTCAAAAGGGGTATGCAATACCTAAGTGAGGTGTATGATCAAAGGTATTTTGGATGATGATTAGGATGATGCTAGGTTGATTAGGATTGATTTAATTAATGTGAGATCGTGCTAGGATGAGTGTGTGATGTGTTCCTAAAGATGGTAACCTAAGCAGATCCTAAAATGCAAGCTAAGTGAGCTCAAGAAGAGGAGGAACTTGTGTTTGTTGTGGTAAATCGACTAGTCATATTGTTCAATTGCAATAAAAGTGGAGTTTAGGTGATACTTGCCCATGAAGCGAGCAACCTTGTTGTTATAGATCACTTTCTCAAATAGTGCTCATTTATGGATTTCTTGCTTGACGGAATCGACAATGTGTTGGTATTTAGTAGCCTCTCAGGTTGTGCTCTTTTGTTCTCTTTGCATGGGTGGTAACAGAGTTTTTACTTTCTTGTGTTTCTTGGAGTTGGTCATGTCCTATAAATAGATCTTGATCTTGGATGAATAGTTTGAGATTCTTAAGACATATCTCATGAAAGACCAAAATATTTGTTTTGATAATTTGGCAAAAGGCTTGATCATGTTCTGATTTCTCAACAGGATTGTTCTATGGAAAGAACTACTTTCAACATAATCAAAACCAAAAAATAACAAGCATGTGTCTGAAAACAATCTGACAAGGGACAATGCAACCTTGAAGGATACAAGCACGTGACAAATTTAAAGGCTGGATATTTCATTTGTGTTTTGGATTTTATTCAATGTTGTTCCAACACTTCAAGCACAAATCTACCTAAGGAATTGGCTTCAATGAAATATTATAGACCCATTTCTTGGTAGTCCGTCATCTCACACAGCAGTGTCACCCTCAAAAGGGCACTCGTGTTTTTGCCTTTTTCCAGGTATTGTTGTCGTGCTACGAAGATCTCTTTCGCAACACAATACCTTGGGACACATATGATGGGGATCTTGGGGGGAGATTCTTCCCTCCCCTTGCACTATAATAAGTCACCATTCGAAGGTGAATCAGGTAGCTTCTATGCCTAGAGTTTTTAGTAAGTGTCTCCGTTCGATTGTATCCTCTATGTCTGTGCAAGCACGATTCAGGCGTATAGCCCCATAGAGCGTCTTGACAAAAGTGGTCACGTAAACATGATTGAGACTGTGAGGCCGCACTTAAGTTAGACGAGAGCTAAGTATAAGCTCAGATTCCAACCAACTCCTGAGGCTTTAACCCCAAGGATTAAATTTGATTTATGTGAGTTGGAGTGGTGTGGCTTACACCTCGTTCTCACGAGGGCCATTCCCAGGAGATTATTTCCTCAACCGGCAGGCCCAACTAAAAGGATTAACTTAGAAATAAATGGGATTGGCGACAAGAAGGGTCTAGATTTCTGATTTTCCCACAAGGGGAAAAGAGCATAATCTCCTATCCAACGTCATTTTCTCCACAAGAACGCAAGATAAGTTGTTGGTTTCCAAAGATCTACTTGTTTAACACAAAGTAAGTGTGTCTGGGTTTTTGATCTTCCCCACAAGGGAAGAGAGAATAATCCCCTAACACTCACTTAGGATTAATCAAAAGATCTTCCTAATTAAGTCTAAAGGCCTAGAAAATATTTACAGACATGTTCGTTTGGTTGATTTGGATCCAGGCAACTTGCAAGACAACGTGAGTAGTTTTGATTTAGCGTCTTTGACAAGCGGTGCTGCAAACAACTAGTTAGTAGTTTGAAAAGTAATCTTTTGGCAATTGTTAGCACAAAAACCACTCAAAATTTGTTAGCCAAACATAAAATAAGACTTTGCCATAGCACAGACGCTAGTACAGGGCACAGACGCTGATCCTATATTCTGGTTTAGAAATCACAGTGGCAGTGAAATAACCAGAAAACAAAAACTAATTATACCAGGCGCAGACACCAATTTACAAATTGCAGACACTGATTCTACGCAGATGTTGGTTCTTGTGGCTCAGACGTTGGTTCATGAACCAACATTTTTGAAGATGCTGATTTTCCTGCAAACACAAAACACAGCATAAAGCGACACAATAAGTTATCTTTGCTTCTTATTTAGCTTCCAAACTTGTCCAAAAACCTATTTTAAAACTAATTGACCCCTTAAAAACTGATATTTCTTAATGATTTATCAAAAAAGAGTGTTTCCTTTTAATGAAATTTTTCCATTATGACTGCTTGTAAAACAGACTTCTGATAAAAAAAATAGAATGATCAAATGCAGAAAAGCAGTAGGAAACACAAATAAACTTGATAAATGAACAATAGGGTGAATAAAATGTCAAAATATTAGTATCAGGCGGAGACGCCGATTCAGATCAAAGATGCCATTTCACAGAAACACTGAATGGTGGTTTAGGATGAACCGACGTTTGCGCAAACACCTTTGTGTGTGTCTCAGAGATGTCGATCTGTGCTTTGGATGAATTTTGGAAGAATTAGACAAGAAGCAAGAAATTTTAGGGACGTGGGTCCCACTGGGTGTGCTAGAATGTGTATATGGAATCCTTCAATCTGTTGGGAGCAAGCTCAAATATGCAAACATTAGCAGGTTAGCACATATATCATTTCAAATAAACATGTAAGAGATCAAAGCAAACAACAAGAATACCAAATAACATCGGATTAAGCTAAAAATGAGTAAATGAAGCACCCTATTCTA
>MU224254.1:2939443-2980967 GCA_018584345.1 Thuja plicata | reverse complement strand
CTAATATATGTCTTTTCTATGAGCCTACTTTAGAATATAATTCTTTCTCCTTTAAGGATCAAGCTTTAGGCACTCCTACAATGTGCTTTATTGATAGGGATGATAATCCTCCTATTTGGGTTGAACCTTTGGATTTTTATTTTGATTACTCTCTTCCTCATGAAGCCATTATGGGTGATTCTACCTTTTGGTATGAACCCTTGGATAAAGACATTGATTTATCTCCTCCTTGTGAAGATGCTTTGATACAAGAGGGTGAGATATTAATGGATGAAATATTCATCCATGATCATGACTCTTTTTCTAAAATATACTCTCCTTATGTAGACATTTTAGAGAAAGAAGAAAATATTATAGATTCTTTACCTCCATTTGGGATTTATTCTAGTAATGAGACATTAGCGGGGAATGATATGAATTCCCTTAGTGCTCTCCCTCTTAGTGATGATCCTATGGAGAATCAATCTCCTACCCCATATTATCCTAGGATGTATTCCTTTATCTTTCCTTCTTGTGAATCTATCGAACATACTAACGATGACCTAGTGACTACTGGAGTTCAATTGACTTCTTTTCTTATGGCTTCTTGTTATGGTCATTGTTATCATTTACTAGTTAAACAAGAATTCCATAATCAAGGATGTACTAAGTGTAAATAGGGAATTCAAATGCCCTTACAGAATGGAGGGCATGAGAATTCTTATGGATTTGGATTTAATCCTCAACAACACATCAATGTTACCAACATCTCAAATAACATTTCAAAACATGATGACCCTATGAAGGAATTTGACCAAGAGGTTGTTCTTCCTAAGCTCCTTCGTGTTAAGATAATTACTAGACCTAAACACAAAAAGAAATGTAGTCTATACTTGAAGATTCTTCCTTTTTGTTTCTATCATAGATTTCATGATCACTCCAATGAATTTCAAGCTTTACATTATAAGATTAGGCAGCTCATTGATAGTAAAATTATTTATATATCATGTGGCAATAAGTTGTACTTCAATCCTATTTTCTCTAAATAACATTTATGTTCCTATTATGGTACTCCATATTATGTAAACAATATTAGCCTAATCTTTGGGGGCTCATTGTCTTGCATAGTATTGTGAGTGATATAATAGGTTCCCTTTCATCCTTGTCCCTACACTTGGGGGGCAAGGATGCCATCTCCTTCTTTTCTACCTTTTCGGGATCCACTTTCCCTTGGTTAAGCAATATCTATCTATTATGTGATATCCAATCATACATGAAAATTTTGGTTTGCATTAAGGATCTATGTCTTTGATTATAACCTATTTCATTATTTGACATTGGGTTTCCATTGTTGATAAATCTCTCACCTTGGAAACTGAATAGTGTGCTATCCCTCACAAGGGTTACTTTTTCACTTCTCACATGATATCTCTTTGCTACAATATCTCTTGATATATCCCTTTCTTTCACCGCTTAGGGGCAAGGTATTTTCCTTCTTCCTCCATCTAAGGATCTACTTTCCTTAGCTTAGTGGCATTTCTTTATCATATAACATTATTTCTTTATAAAGATGCATGTTTTTGACTATGGGTACCCTCTTATATGGGAGGTGATTGTCCTAGGTCATCACCTCTTCTTTATTTTGAAAATTATGTTCTTTATAAACTCTTTCTCTTGCTTTGGGTTAGAGTTTGATGCCTTCATCCAAAGATTCCTCTTCCTCTTGATTACATGGGGCTTGATGATTGAATCTTTGGTCCCTCTTTTCTTTAGAAGATGACATTTTATCCTAAGCACTCCTTTATGGTGCGGGTCTTGTTGATAAGATCTCTTCCTCTTTGAGGATCCTTTTTCCATAAGTGACATATTCATTTCATGACTATCTATGTTCTTGGATGTAAGGGTCAAGGCTCTTTGCTAAGAATATGGTATACATTGTTGTTAAGCTGGATATCTCCTTACCTTGTGAAGTAGGTATTCTCTTTTCTCTTCCTTATCCTACCTAGTGGGTAGTCATGATAAGGAGGGGGGAATATATAGGGTCTCCCTTGTACTATATTTTACATTTATTTACATTTTGCAGCATGCTAAATCCTTGGAAGGTAACGCACATAAGTTGCTAAATCCTGAAGAGACACACATTTTTACTTTTATGTTTGCTAAATCCTTGGAAGGTAATGCACATAAGTTGCTAAATCCTGAAGAGATATGCACCCTTTTTATTTTTTCAATATTCTAAATCCTCGAAAGGTAATGCACATAAGTTGCTAAATCCTGAATGGACATGCATTTTATATTCCATAGTGATACAAGAATGTGGATCTATGGATATTTTAAAAACCCGTCAGAAGATGCATTTACAATTACAAGTACAATTTATGGGTGAACCTATTTGGATCTCCCTCCTTGGTGATTCATGGTAAGGTGGGCATCTTACTAGGTGAGGTAATCACTTTTCCTTCTCTCTCTTTCACTTTCATGCTAGTAGGATTAGATCATGAAGCTATGTTATTTATAGTGTTGTTCTTGTCTTGCTTATATAGTCACGTATGTCTCTATGATTGATTGCTCCTTATTTTGCATATATTTATGTATGTATGTTGATTAATAATCCTTGGTCTAAGGGCTCATATCCTTGACTTAGTGATATTCTACTTTGTTGCAATCCACAAGTGTCTTTCTTCTAACTTTACCATGAGCATGTTCGATTTCTATACTCCCACTAAAGTGGGGGCTAAATGTATAGTTGGAAAATGGAAGCACTTCCATGGTATAATATTTTAGCCTTCAGATTTAGTGGTTTGGGGTCATATCAAGCACCTTGAATGGGTTCCTGACTTTGACATGGATTTCCCCATGTTCTGCCTCTCTTTCCACTTCTTTCCATCTAGTTTTTGGCATCCTAGACTGCAGATCTGTGATCTTTGACCTTAGGGTTAAGGTCGACCTTTTGGGTCTATGTTGACCTCAACCTTGACCTAGGTCAAGGTTGACCTCGACCTTGACCCAGGGTTCAAATCTTAGGGTCCCACAATTTTTGAATGTCGGTCTTTGCAAAAAGTTATTTCCCGCTTCCGGGTTGGCTGTTTCGGATTCCAAAGCGGTGATTCCTAAATTATATTTAACTTAGGTCCTCTCCTAGGGGTAAAGGCTTTAATGGGAATTTAATTATCCTATGTCAGCCTTCTTAGAATATTTTTCCCTAATTTCATATAAAAGGAAGCCTTTCTCTCTCATTTTCTCTAAGTCTTCTAAGTGCAAAAAGCTCTAACCAAGATTTTGTCAAGAAGCAAAAAGTTCAAGTATCCATTTCTCTACATGTTTTCAAGCTCTCAAGGTGTTCAAGTCTTCCTCCTCAAGCATTCAAGCTCTCCATTAAAGATCAAGGATTCAAGCTTTCAAGCCATTTGAAGGGATTTGGTTCAAGCATTCAAGATTCGTCATTCAAACCCTAGATCTAGCCATCATGGTGGTGTGATCTTCCTTCAAGATCCTTTGGTATCCTCAATACTTATTCATTCTCTTCAAGGTGGATTCCAAGAATAAAATCATTGAGTTTTATGGTTTCTAAATTCCATGCTTTCATATCTACATACTTGTTTACATTTTAATTATAATTGCATATCTATTTGAATATCATAGCTTCAATCTTAGATTCAATTCTACTACTTGCTAGAATTCTATACTTTATTGATTTCAAGGTTAATTCCTAAATCAGGGTTTGACTAAGTCAAACCCCTCCCCCTCAATAAACAAACCTCTTTTTCTTACAGGTACAGGTTCAGGACTGTAGATTTGGACTCAGATATGGAAACCCTTTTCGACTTTCTTTCAGGATCCGCGAACAGATTTTCTGTCAAACCTGTGCAAGTCAAGGTCAACATTTGTGGGTCAAGGTTGACCTTTTTCAAAGGATGGTGTCAAAATGGAAAAATATTTTTGGGTTTTTTTCATCTCTGCATTACGGTTCTGGATCATACTTTAGATTTTCCAGAAAGAGAGTAAAGAGCCCAAAAAATAGCATTCTTTGATCTACAATATTTCAAGGTTAGTGTATTTCTCCTATCAATTTCAATTCAAATCCTTAATCATTCTAAATCTATCACATATTTACATTCATTTCAAAACACATTTTAAGAGGGAAACCTAGGATCTCCTTCTTTATTCTTATTTCCAATCGATTGATTCATTTATGTATTGATCCTTTTTGGGTTGATCAATTTGGATCCTTCCTTTGTGCATTTGAGAATAAAGGGGAATATCTTATTTATCCCTCCACTCTAAACATTAAATGTAAGGTGATAAGTGATTTGAGTATCAAAACACTCTTATTCCATAAACATCATTTTTCTACTTTATAGAGGCCTCTAGGCAACTTGGGTCAATGGGACCCACCATTTTATGAATAAACTTCTTCAGAGCCTCATTCTGCTCTATTAAGGACTTGATGGTATCCTCATCCTTTCTCATGAATCCTAAAGAATTTTTAATCCCTAGGTCTGCCAATGTCTTTCTCCCTTCCCTGGTGAGCTCTACTAGATCTACCTTCTCAAATGTATAATCTTCATGGGTTATCTATGCTTGAGGGCTGCTAGTAGAGGGAACTTCCAACTGTTCTTTCCAATGACCTCTAGTGTCTTGGGTGACATAAGATATGGTCCTTGTAGGTATGTTGGCCTCTATCTGATGGAAGGCTTGCCCCAAGGATTCCATACTTGTGTCTTCTCCTTCCTCTTCATCAGTGTAGGCCCTTTTTCAAGGTTGAATATCTTTAGTAAACCAAGTAGGTTTACCAAAGGCAGTGACTGGCTCATATGGAGCAATGTGGAGGATTGAAGCCAAGTTTTTTTATCTGGCGGTCACCTCCTCTTCTAAATCTTTCACCTATTCACCATGTTTCCCACCTTCTCCTTCAAGTATTTCTTCTTCACGACCTTCTCCTTCTTCCTTCTCTTCTTCTCCCTTCTCCTCTTCAACTTCCCTATCTTTTCCATCCTTATCTTGGCCTTCATCCCCTAAGGAACTGATCAACAATTCTGCATTAAGGTCATTCATGGTGGCCAGTGTGGTTTTGAAGGGTGACACAACTTCTATGCTTACTGACCCCTAGGGACTAGGGATGAAGAAAGGCAAAGGGACTGATGGTGGTGGAGTAGGTGTTGACATTATGGGTGGTGGAGTAGGAGTAGGAAGAGTTGGAATGGGAGGTGGGGGAGTAGAAGTTGAAGGAGGCAGACTTGGCATTAGAATTGGGAGAGAAGGTGGTGGAGAAGGAATTAGAGGTGGGAGAGAGGTTGGTTAAACATGAATGCGAGGAAGTGTAGTAGAAGTGGAACTCTCTCCTACAACTTTATCTCCTATTATGTTTTGAGTCGCTATGGCATCTTGAGTTTCAGGCCCTTGGCTAGTGTTAGAGCTCATCCCTACGATCGACACATTTAGTGTAGGAGTGGTGAACTAGGCCGGAGGTGAAGTGAGGATTACTTGGGTTTGGATGAGCATTGACACTTCCATGTTAAAACCTATTGATGAGTCAGGTGTATCCTTTCCCTGGTCTACAAAGCCTTGTAGGCCTTCAAAATTGGAGATTTGGAACTTATCTAAACCTAAGGCATCCAGAGGGTTGTCCTATTCTTTTGGATCCTCCATGTGTTTTCTCATAGTCTCCTTTTCTTTCCTTTTTTGAGAGGTTTCCTGACACCTTTTCCTTTTAATCAAAGGTGTGTCTTCCTCTTCTTTTATCTCCTCTTGTAAGGTTTCTAGTCGCGGAGACGCATAATCTCTCCTCCTTTTATACATTTTATTTCCTTCTCCCGTGGTAGGGGGAGATTGACCAGAAGTGGAAGGGACTTCATCTTGTGTGGCCTATGATGATCAACCTGGAGGATCTATTTGTCCTATCATCCTAGTCTTGGGAGCTTTGTGCCTAAGATTTGAACCATATTCTAGTGTACGCTTATGGCCATATACCGTCCCAGGATTCTGTGGTGGGGCCTTCTTGTATTGTGGTACAATATATTTCTCTCCATGTTTCTCATCCACCTTCCTAGGTGGATCCATAAATTTCCTTACATGAATGAGACACATTTTATAGGGCCTTTTAATCTATGCCTGTTTTGTTGTGACCACATGTCGAGCTCAGAATTCAAAATCATCATTTTTGTCTTTATCAATTTTTTTGTTCAGGATGGGCCTATTGTATATTTTTGTCCATAGTATAAATGGATTCCAACACATCATCTGAATATTTCTCCCAAACCTTTGTTGGAATTGGGGCCTTCAAAGTCTCTTGTGCAAGGATAAGGGAAATTATGCAATAGTCCCTGATTTTAACCTCATGATCATCCACATAGTTTATCCATCGATCTTCAAGGTGTAGCTCATGGATATAGAATTTTCCAACAATGTGGCTGTATGTACCTCTATTGGGTCAAATCGGGACCTGACTATTTTGTATAGTTGAAGCGGGCACTCGTCCCACTCAAAGGCCAAGGACTTGCAAACTTTCATGTCCTGGAGAGTGTATAGGCCTAGGAAGATAGGAAATTCCCAGCAATGCTTCTTTTTATGATTTATGTGCTCATAAGCATCTGTGAACTACTTGGCCATTTCTAGAATAATTACCTAGTTAGATGGGTACCTAGGCAGCTTCTT
Organism: Thuja plicata; assembly: GCA_018584345.1. NCBI lineage: Eukaryota > Viridiplantae > Streptophyta > Pinopsida > Cupressales > Cupressaceae > Thuja > Thuja plicata. The sequence goes on along the minus strand of MU224254.1, from coordinate 2,974,334 downwards.
TGGTTTCAAAGTAGATCCTGCCACTCAAATGTATGTAAATTTCATGAATTGTATGTAATAGGCCCCAATGGCCCATGTTTTAGCAACTACTTATTCTAACATTCTCTTCACAAAATCACTTTCAATAGATCAAATGATTGCGAAGATGAAAGAATCATTTACTATCATGTAGTTCGGGATATCTTTTGGCATATTTTCCCTTTTCACTAGCTGTGGATATACAATATGGGGCCATGCATTTTGATCATTTATGTTCCCCCTTTTACTGAGCCCCGGATAATCTACTCATGTGGCTAACAAGTACACTATGTATGTACTCATGTAGAATTTTAGATTATGCTTCACCAGAGTCAGTTGTTCATCCAGTCTGTCACTGATAATGGTAGCCCAATCAAACCTAGCCTTGTGGTTCCTAATCTTTTTTATCAATAGGATCATCTATTCTTTGAGTTGGATGGATTGAGGTAGTCCATACACTTGGCTTAAAAGTGTTACTGCTGCCTCAATGTCATCTCTTAGATATCCTCTTCTAAGGTCTATCTTGCCTAATTTAGTCTTTGGGAGAGGCTACTTGAGGTAATCCCTATTTGCAATCTCATATGCCTCTTCACCTTTGTTCCTGAACCACTTGAGGCCCTTTTCTATGAAGAATTTGTAAAATTTATCTACACCCTTTGATTTTCTGGTTGTATGTATAGAACCACTTGTATTTTTGTGTTTTTTATTACCCTCTCATTTGGGCTGTAGTGGTTTGCTAAGGTCATTATTAGTTTTGAAGATGTGATGCCCACTGGATGGGTTGTTGCATTGACTAGGCCCGAATAGACCATGGAGGTGCATTCTTCAGACCTTCCCACTAGTTGGGAACACCTCACCAGGATCTCATCCCAATCTACATTCCTGATATTAGTATCGGTGATCTCTTCATATTTGTTCTTGATATTTGAAGGGGGGTGATTCCGCTTGTAAAGGTACTTCATTGGGGACGTTTATTTCTCAGGCATTCCTGCGAGAAAGATGCAAATATTAGTATCTTTTATTTGAAAGAAAACTAAAAATGAAAAAGGAAAATAGACTAACTAAGAAAAAATAGAAACAAAGGCTCTTAAGTAACCAAAAATGTAGATTTCTCTCTTTCAGCCCTTTCGAGATGTCGGATGCAAAAAATGGGTCGGTATCTGAAAAGGCAAAAAGTGCAAAAGAGCGAGTTTTGAAGGAATAAACCCCCTTGGGATCTTTGGGGGGAGAAAGTCCAAAAATAGTTTCAAACTCCTAATGTCTGAAACCTCCAGAGAGAAGACCATGTCTTCAGTCATTCGTACTTTTTAGGGTTTTGGACATTTCAGAGGTCTGAAACACCAAAGCTGTCAAAGGTACGAGGGGCACTTGGGTGAGCCTTCCTGAGGGAAAAGATGATTTTTGACCTTTCGGGGGCTGAAAACCTGTGATTAGGTCACGAAAAAAAATCCTAGGCCTAACAAAAAGAAAACAACAAATAGGAGAGTGCCTCCTCCACAAGCCTAAGGGCGCAAACCCTAGGGACTTGGGGAGGGAAACATGACTCGACCAGACAAACTACCATAAACCAACCAAAAAAAAATAGAAACAAGATGATAGGATGGGAAGCTTTGAACCCTATCTATCTTTTGCAAGAAGGGGAAAGAAGAAAACCATGAAGAGACAAGGGCGGGGAGCAAAGCGACAATGACTAAGCAAGGAGGCGAGCAGGAATGACGAGTGCATGGGGAAACAAAAAACTCTATAGATGAAAAATAAAAGTAAGGATCACTTAGGGCTCAAGCCAATTAAATAGCTCATGGGGTGACATCACCCAGTTTCGGCACTTCAGAGGCTGAAACGCCAAACGTCCGGTGGCCTCATCCCCCTTTCAGTGTTTCAGTGTCTAAAACACTGAAAGGTCTAAAATTTTTATCCTTCGGCCTTTTTGGTGTTTCAGAGGTTGAAACATTGAAAGTGCTGGGTTTGGCCTTTGTCCATCTTGACATTTTGGAGGACTCTGGTCTGCCAAAAGGGAGAAAAAGGCCGAAAATGCCTTATTTTTCCTCAACAGGCTTCTCAAGAGACCCAGTTCAAGGAACATGGAGAGGGGCAGACTCAAAAAAACCAAAAAAGAGAAAGGGGGTCCCCATGGTCAGAGGACCAAAATGGGGTGTGTGTTGTGGACCCACAACAAATAGCCCTCACAAAAGGAGGAATGACCGAGGCATTTCTTTATCATCAAAAGTCTTCTGGATTGTAACCTTACAATAGAACAAACACCAAGAGATGTCCATGTTGACCATCTTTCAATGACTTTAAGTTTGAATTTTTTTTTCTGGTCTCCCAGTGTGTGCTCACATGTGTTCATTCTTTTACCTTTGATTATGGTACCTGGAACATTTTTCAGTTGTTTCCAACCTTCGCCATGTAGACCAGGGCTTCCTAAAAAGAGATTTGTTGCCAGTCAGGCATCCATAGCCCCAAAAAATATTTCCCTGAGTCCCAAGTATAACTTTTCTCTACTACCGGTCAGGCATCCATATCCCCGAAAGAGGTTGTTATACTCACCCTTGTTTGTTTTTTCTGCTAAGCTATAGCTTTTGCATGAGAGTTCTATTCTTCAATCAGTTTGTTCTTATTTTCTTCTTGGTGCATGGAATGTATCAGGCTCTTGATGTATGTAATTCTATATGTTTAGGTTCATGTTGTCTTCTTTGATCGATCCGAGCAATGATTAGGATGTGCTACTCGGATTTCACACTTGTGACCTCTTTGGGCCACTTTTCTTATGTGTGCTCATTTCTCTCTTTCTTCAGCTATTTTTTCTTTTGCTCCTACCTTTGCATTCATTCAGACTTGGGTTCTGGGATCGGTGGGTACCCTAATCCATCCACTAATTCTGGTCACAACTGACAAATGCTTGAGAAACCAATGCTCTTAGGTGTTGTCTCTTCATGTGTTTTGTGATTAGGATGACAAGGATTTGAACATCTTCCTTTTTGTCAGTGATAGATGTCACCACTTTGTTTTTTGGAGTGTTCTCTATGTTGCGTGTTTCTTTGGAGAATTTAACTAAGAAATACCTCTGCTCCAATTTTAGGAACCACTTGGAATGAACCCAAAACACACTTGACCCAAAGAAAAATGAGCCCCGAAAAAAGGGGAGCGACCACAGACAGAATAAAAGGACTGACGACGAAGAAAATGAAAGACCAAAAGAAAGAAAACAAAGAAAGCAAAAAGACTATGATACAAGGGATGGAAGACAACCCCACTTAGGACCCAAAGTAATGTTTGGGGAATTTCCCATTGAATGGAAATGGGGTCAACTCTCCATTAATGGTGTTGATCCTGAAAGTGTTCTCTCCCAAGATCTCTAATATGTGATAGGGACCTATCCATAATTTTTTAAATTTGGTGTGGCCGCCAGGATTTTCATTTTCCTTATCTCACATGAGGACAAGGTCAAAGATCCTGAAGGCTTTAATAGTGGATCTCTTATCGAACCACTTCTTGACGATGGCTTGGTGCTTCAATACATGGTCTAGGGCCAAGTTTCTCTTCTCCTCCAGGTTGAGGAGGTTCATGAGTCTAACTTGTACTCGATCTTCTCCCATGTATTGGTCTACAAATCTCACGATTGGGATTTTCAAGTTCATATGGAAGACCAGTTGCAAGACGTAGAACAATTGGTATGGGGATGTCCCCAAAGTGTTATTGATCCTCACCTGGTTTGTCCATAGGGCATATTTTAGTTGTGTGTGCCGATCTCAGGGATTGTCATCGAGGAGATGTTTGATCATTGTCGTCAAGTTCTTGTTGGTAGATTCTACTATGGCATTGCCTTGTAGATAATAATTGGAAGAGAATTTGAGGATTACCTAGTTTCGAAGGCCCATTGCATGAGCAATGCAGATGAGAAAGAGGGAGCATTGCCACATACTAGATAGAACAAAATTTTGAACCTGGTTATGATGCGCTCCTCTAGGAACTTAGTCACTACATTTATGGTGCAATTCTTCAGTGCTTGGGCCTTTATCTAGCCTGTGCAGTAATCAGTAGCTATCAGAATGAACTTGTGTCCTATAGATGAAGGGGGGTTAATCACTCCAAAAAAATCTAAGCACCATTGGGTGAACGGATGTACCTCGTATATAGGCTGTAAGGGCATTGCCAGATTTATCTCTCGGGTTGCACTTGTTTGGCAAGTGTGGCATGATATTACGTGTTCTCTAGTGTCTTTGAATAATATTGGCCAAAAATAGCCTACCCTTAGGATTTGGTGAGTGGTCACCTCAGCTGAACTGTGCCCTATCTCGTATCTGTCATGAAAATCTTCTAGGACTTGCTTTGCTTTGAGCCTATCCAGACACCTCAAGTATAGACCCTCATAATTGCATTTATATAGCTGGCCATTTTTCAACATGTAGGAACTAATTTTGATTTTCAAAGCCCTTCTTTATGAGATATTCATCCCCTCTAGGCAATGATTCTTTAGTAGGTAGTAGACCACATCTTGATCCATATATTAGTGATCACACCTTGATCGATGTAAGTTTGGAATACTAGACCTTCTTCCACTTTAGGGATCAGTTTCTTCAGGCCTTGGCCTCTTAATAGTTTTATTGGCTGGATTTCTAGGTCAAACTCTTGCAAGATGGCCATCCATTTTCCTCTTCTCTCTCCTAGCTCATTTTTCGTCAGTAGATATTTTACGGTTGCATCTGGGACTATCCCAAAGACTTTTCTCCTCAAGATGTAGAGCCAAAATTTCTTTACCACTTTGAAAAAAGAAAAAGATTGTTTGTGTAGGTTAGGGTACTTGACCTCAGCATTCTTAAGGGGGCAACTCATGAAAGCTATTGGTCTCTCATTCTCCCCGTCTTTATTTTGTGTGAGGATGGTGGTGCAAGAATGTTCTAATGCGAAAGAATACACTTTGAAGTGAGTAATGTCGTCTGGACTGACGAAGATAGGGGCTATGGCTATGGCATTCTTGATTTCTTCAAATGACTTCCTTAGTAGGGAGTCCACTCAATATTAGCATCTTTCTTCAGCATGTCGTTGATTGGTTTTACTATCTCGGCAAAATTGTTGATGAACTTCCTTACAAAGTTAATCTTCCCGAAGAAAGACTTAAACTCTTTACAACTGTGAGGAGGTGTTAGCTTGAGAATGGATTGGACTCAATCGGGGTCAATCACTATCCCTATTTTTTATATTATGTGTCCAAGAAACTTGCCCTTTGTCACCTCAAATACACATTTTTGGGGATTTAGGGAGATCCTGTATTTCTTGCATCTTTGGAGGACCTTCCTTAAATCACTTATATGATCTGCTCATTGTTTTGAAAAAAATATTCATATCATCCATGTAGATGATGATACATTTTCTGACTATCCCTTTGAAATTAGTATCCATTTCTCTCTGGAAAGTAGCCACGACATTGATTAAACTGAAGGGCATTCGTCGATAGGCGAATGTCCCCTATTTGGTAGTGAATGTCATCTTTAATCTATCATCCTCTTGCACCATTACTTGGTTGTATCCTAAATAGCCATCCAGGAAGGACATCATTTGGGAACCATTCACTACTTGCAATACCTCATCAAGAGAAGGGAGTGGATAGTTATCTTTTTGAGAGGCTTTGTTCAGGTTTTGGAAGTCCATGCACAGTCGAATCTCGCAAATCTTCTTTCTCACGGGTACCAAGTTGGCCACCCATGTGAAGTGTCATATGGGTAATATGATTATGGAATTAAGTAGCTTCTTAAATTCCTTTTGTATCAAGGGCTCCATAGTAGGGTTGACGGGTCATTGACGTTGGCAAAATGGTTTAGAATTTGGTTTTAGTGGGATATTGTACACAATGATTGAAGTGTCGTATGTTTTTAGTTCTTCATAATTCAAAGCTATGAAATCTTGATACTCTGTAAGGAGGTGGAACATCTCATCCCTTTCCTCCTTGGTACATACTCTCCCAATGTTAACTTCTCTTGTCTCATCTTAGGTGCCAATGTTATATGATTCATACTCTTTACCATCGGGTGGTATGTCCGGACGTCTTTTCATAGCGGTCCCATCGCTGTAAAAAATCCTCTCTGGTTCCGCCATTCCTTTGGGTATGGAATTGGTCCTTAGGTTTATGATGCCTTGATCATTGGGTTTTTCCATGCTAATTTATTCTTCTGCTTCTTCATTCTCTTCGTCTATGATTTATTTTCCGAACACACCCACGCACATGAACTTGAGGATGTGTTGGTCATCTTGAAAGACTTGGAAATTTGTGATGTTATCCGAGATGGTTGGGGTTGCAATAAGTTCAACTGAGAACTTTATTTTAGAATTCTCCATCAGATGTAGCGAACTAGTGGACACAGCTAAGGCATCGATGATGACGTTCTTCCTTCATGGGATTGCCTTGATGTTGAATTCTTTGAAGTCATTGATCAAGTCCCATGCCCTGTTCCGATAGGCTGGAAGCCCCTCATAATTGAAATAATATTGATTATGGATTTTTTTGATGACCAATTAAGAATCTCCTTCTACCATCAAGGATTTTATTCCCTTTTTGTGGGCCAGGAGGATTCTACGGACCAAAGCTTCATATTTTGCAACATTGTTAGTGCACAGAAATTACAATCTGTATGTAGCATAGAAAGACTTACCTCCTGGATTTATAAGTTTGATCCCCACTCTTGCTCCTTTTTTACATTTAGAGCCATCAAAGTTTAGTTTCCATATTTGGTGTTGCTTTGCGGGTTTCAAACCATCAAGGACCCTCTTTGAGAATCTCTTTGTTTGGGGCTTCTGCTTCTTTTCTCTATCACTACCTAAGGAAGTTGACCCTCTTTTCCCCCTCTCTTGATCATGCCTAAGGTCGGGGAACTTAGTACCTTCACCATCTTTTCCTTCCTATAATTATCTATATGGAAGATATGCTCCATCATCTGAAGTGCTCCGGTCACTGAACAAGTTCAATGAAGGGTTTTTGGTGTCTAAATCTGACCCACTATCTTGACTTTCGGTCGGGGCATCCGGGTCCACTAAGTTATCTATCCTAATCATGGAGCCACATTTTCTCACTACTTTGAGGGTTTCCTTTTTTTCCTCAGGCTTCCTTAGGGTTTCAACTGGTGGAGTGATTTGTGTTAGTACTCGGGACAACATATTTTGGCAATTAGAGCACGTGAATTCCCAGTGACTCTCTTTATGTAACTGATAGTACCCTGGCACCAGAAGGATGTTAGGGTCTGCATCTTTCCCCAGATGCTACATGATTTTCATTATATTATTGATAAAGTTTTGAAAGATGTCTTCATGGATGTTGGGTTCCAATAGGCCCTGCACGGGACTTTGGCCTTGTTCTTCAATGTCTCTAATCTAGAACATGAAAATTTCATCCATCCGATAGGTGCCTAGGTCAGTCTGGGTAAATAGGACTTCATTAGGAGCATTATATTCAATGATCATCCTTCTTAACTTAGGCTCAGCATCAATATTGATTTGGTTGTTCAGTCCTTTCCATGGTAACCACAGTTGCGTGAAATCTGTGGACAACCATCCTCTCAAGCATTTGGTCCATTCTCTACTTAGTAGCATTCCATATGTTTTGGGGATGTCTACTACATGAACATCAATGTAATCTTGTATCCTTGTGTTGGAAACCAGTTGCATATGTACATTTTTTAGAACACTAATTACCTTGACTTATGTCTTGTCGAGTTGGATCACCACTCTGTTTGATGTTTGCAGAAACATTCCTAGTTTTTGACAGATGGATAAAGGCATGACATTACAAGACACTCCATAATCAATCAAGTAGTTATGTAGGTTCTTCCAAAATATCTGTAGACTAAGCAGGAATGGCGGTACCTCTATCTTGTCTTTGAACATTATCAGGAAAGCTTCAAAAGTTTTGACGTTAGATGTGGTCTTTGTGTTTCTTTCCATTATCCCTTGTTTTTAATTGTCCAGGGATTTCAAGAGGGCTTCTCTCTAAGAAGGGAAATCTTGAAGCATCTCAAACATTGATATGGTTTCCTTGGTTTTCTTTAGTTCTTCAACTACATTGTATTTGTCATTTGACCATGCTAGGTTTTTGCAACTAGCAAATGTGTTTGGTGGGGATAATGTAGGAGAATTCAGACCTCTTGGTGGTGCAGGATTATTGCTTGCTTGAGGATCTAGTGGAGTTGGTTTTTTACTCAGAGGTATTCCATTGGTCATAGGTTCCTTTCAACTCCATAGATTGTAGGAGTTTTGATGATCATTTTGAAGGGCATGAATTTTGGAGTACTTAGGTTCATTTTCTTTCTGGAATGGAAACACGAACTCTTCTTCCCCCAAACAAAGGCCTGAATTTGCTCCATTTCTAGATTCATAGGAATCAAACATCATGTATTTAAATTGAATGGGTGGTTCCTCCAGATTATGCAGATACTGATTGTGGGAGTCACTTCCATGTCAGTCATTTCTTGACTGCTTGTCGAAAATGGATGGGGTGCAGCGGTGTGGTTAATGATGGGCATGGTTGTGAAGCTCCCTTCTTGTAGGTCCATTTGCTACATGAATGTTATGGCCTCACTATACACCTTTTCCATTGTGTCTCTATCTGCTGGTGGGAGTCTTCTTAGAAAGATTGAGGTGAAGGGGTCAAGAGCTTTGAGGTAAACTTGTATGACGGCTGCCTCTGGTATGGTGTAAGGGGCTTCCAATTTTTCATGTATTTTGTCAAAATGATGATCAAACATGGAAATGGGCCCCATAGGATCTTCTCTCATTGTTATGAACTGGTGATGTGTCATAGCAGGATCCACATACAACTTAAATTGATTGAGAAATTTGGTTTCAAATTTGATCCATGCAGAGATAGATCCCCGTGGTAAATTTAGGTACTAGTTGTATGCAAATTCACCCAAAGTGTATGGGAAAAGATGACAGAAAACATCTTAGTGGGAAATCTCCTTGTGGTTACAAATTTCATTGAAGGAATAGATGTGCTCTTCTGCTGTCCTTTATTCACCATATATGAAAGGTGTGCAAAACTTCTCTGGATTGTTGGGCAATTCATGGAGCTATCCAACAAAATTTAATGGTGAGCTTTGTGCGTTGGCGAAGAAATCCATTGGACAAGGTTGCTGCAAATTCTAGTTTTGCAAGTTCTTATTCTGATTCTGGTTTTGAGTTATGGTTGTGGGAATAGTCGGGACAACGATGTTTGATTTCTATCCAAGAAGGTTCAGTGACTCGGTAGGATAATGAGAGGAATTCTCTCTTGTCTTCCCTTTGTCACTATGAGCTCTATGGTGGTGAGTGAGTTCAATGAATTTGCCTTTTTTGGAGATGATCCAAGCACTTGCTCAAATTATTCTTGAGAAAAGGATCCGATGTTATCCAACTTTTCAGTCTTGAGGCCCTCCTTCTAGCGCCACTTCTATTGAGCACTGTTTTTACACAAGTCAATTGTTAGGATCTTGAGATTTGATTTCCTCTCTTTAAAGAATAACAAATTTATTCCCAAGGTTCTCTGGGGTCATGGTACAACCTTCTTGGTTACTCAGTTGAAGATAAATGTGAATTTTTACAAGGAGGCTTTTGCTGGTATGTTCAAGACATCAAGCTATAAAAAAAATTTAGTACTTTTTTGGTATTTTGAAATTTATCAAAGATTTGTGTTTTAACTAAGGATGCAATTTTGTGTTTTTAAAGATGATTACTTTCAGATCTATGATAGAATTTAAATGAGTAAGGTAACAAGAAATGAAATAACTTGCTGAAAATAAAATCCTAACGGACATAAATTGTTATCGATCTTCCCTTGTGAATTGAATGATGGAGAGATTTGGAACAAACCCACAAAGTATAAATCAGACGATGTCACAATTCTATACTCGATGGATGCAATCATTTTGAGAGAAAACATATTCACTCATGCAAGATTTTCAAAACCTATCAAATTGTGAAGCCACCAAGATGAGCGCACACACAAGATGAATTTATCATTAATCCTAATAGATGATCTTTTCCATGAATTCTTCACACCAAGGTAGATAGATAACAACAAAATCCAACTAATAGAAACATATATTCAAAACACAATAAAATAATTATCTCTTTGAAAATAATGAACCTAGGATTTGAACCATATTCTACTGCACGCTCATGGCCATATACCATCCCAGGCTTCTGTGGTAGGGCCTTCTTGTATTGCGGTACAGTATATTTCTCTCCCCGTTTCTTATCCACCTTTATGGGTGGATCCATCAATGTCTTTACAGGCATGTGATCCATTTCATAGGGCCTTTTAATCCATGCCTCTATTGTCTTGACCACATGTCGAGCTCAAAATTTGATATCATCATTTTCATCTTTATCAATTTCTACGTTCAGGATGGGCCTATTGTATATTTTGTCCATAATATAAATGGATTCCAACACATCATCTGAATCTTTCTCCCCAACCTTTGGGGAATTTTGGCCTTCAAGGTCTCTTATGAAAGGGTAAGGGACATTCTACAATAGTCCCTAATTCTGACCTCATGATCATCCACATAGTTTATCCAACGATCTTCAAGGTGTAGCTCATGGATATAGAATTTTCCAATGTTGTGGTTGTATGTACATATTCGGTCAAATCGGGGCCTGACTATTTTGTATAGTTGAAGCAGCATTCATCCCACTCAAAGTCCAAGAACTTACAAACTTTCATGTCCTAGAGAGCGTACATGCCTAAAAGGATAGGGAAATCCCAGCAATGCTTATTTTTATGATTTATGTGCTCATAAGCATCTGCGAGTTGCCTGCCCATTTGTAGAATAATTACCCAGTTGGATGGGTACCTAGGCAGCTTCTTTGGTTTCAAAGTAGATCTTGCCACCCAAATGTATGTAAATTTCCTGAATTATATGTAATAGGCCCCAATGGCCCTTATTTTGGTAGCTACTTCTTTTGACATTCTCTTCAAGAAATCACCTTCAATAGATCAAATGATTGCAAAGATGAAAGGATCATTTACTATCTGTTGATGGGGTTTTACTGACCAGGTCTACCAACAGTCATAAGTTGTCACTGGGTACTGGGGGTACCGGCCAACTTTGCCTGCAAAGGCTATCCGGGGAAGTTAGATTCCCTAGGCCTCCAAGCACCTGGGTATCGGGTCACGACAGTGCAGGGCTCAGTTGGGAGAAGTGACTATTTTCGAGGGGGATAGCTAGTTTCTTCAACTCATTCTCTCCAGAGATTCAGGAAGGTGAGGCTTCTCCAAGCACTCTACACTTAGCAAATAAAATGAAAAAGATCCTGCAAGGTCATAAGTACTTCATCTATCTATAGTTATGTTTAAACATTCAAAACATCGATAATGCCCTGATATACTACACTAAATACCAAAGAAATACACAACCATCAGTTCATACTTTATCAGTAGCAAGGGAAAAGAGGTCATTAATCTACTTGATATATCAGAGCAAAAGACATAAAGAACATGAAACATAAAATACCATTAACTACGAAGTTTGAATGCCAACAACATCATTGCAAAGAACTCTCCCTTCTTCATTAATATTTCTTCCAGAAAGCACTAGTGCGTGATACAATGGTGGCTCCAGGGGAGCGTCTAGCTATTGGAAAGTGAAAACAAATGGAGCATTGAGCTCTGCAACTGAAATGAAAAATACTACTTTTCTATTACTGTAGACAGCAAAATTATCAATTTTGCCGACCCTTGGAAATGGGTCGGTCTTACTATTTATACACATCTTCATCTAACCCTAACCCTAACCCTATTTTACATCATATTATAATAAAATACAATATTCAGGGGCTGGTACTACCTGCGCTGCCCTACAAAAGGCCTTGAGACAGAATAGGCCTGACATGTCAGAAGAATGAGACAAGAAGGTGGAGTGGAAGAATCGGCTTTGAGAAGAGAGCCGAGAAAGAGAAGAAGGAAATCTGATCCCTTGGGGATCGAGGTTACATGCCTCATAAATGGGAAATGCGGCACCCTGTCTCCAATGTGCTAGGTGTGTATCTGAAGCGGTGCCTCAAGAAGATCGTCTGTCAGAAGACCACTATTGATTTGACATGCCTTGATGTAGCTATCTTCCCTCTGACAATTTTCAATAACTTTATTAACTGCTTGAAAGTGACCGGTCGGCCTTGGGGACTAGGACATAGGTCGCTCAAAGAATATGAAATGAAGGATCTGGGAATCTGGGATCTGGGAACTTACGTTCCAAAAGAATAAAGAATGAACCAATACTCGGGTTTCTTCTAGCCCCAGAGAACCTTTATTGTTGTTTGTTATCATTGAAGGCCTGGAGGAGGTGGGAGATCCATCTTCACCGATATCCTTCAGCCCGACCCTTCAATACTTAGCCACCTCAATTTGTTCCCCTAGGTCCGGAACATTCTCCTTAAATTTGTCAGCCATTTTTGCCACGTCGTGGCCACTAAGAACCATATGAGTTAATCTCATCATTTAAGCACCATCTATTCCCTCCGAATACTGATATTGTGACTTCATCATTTCATCAAAATTCCCCAAAATTGAATCCTCTGGTGTGCATGTATCTATACTGAGGGGGTCAGCCCCAAAAATCTTTTTTACAAAAGACTTGTATAAATTGAAAGAATATTTCACTCCATTGACCTTCTCCTGTAGAGTCCCCACCAGTTGCTTGGTTACCTCCAATGTGAGGTCAAGTCTGGAGTGTTGGGTTCTCACAAAATAAAATGATTCATCCTCCAGAATTATGGATTCAGAAACCATTTCCTCCCCTAGACCGAGGAGTTTTTAAAGCTCTACCTTCCATGCTTGATAGTTTTCAATATCACCCTCCCACAGGTCAATGAGAGTCTCTACCTGGTGCAGAACATGCTAGGCCGCATACAAGTCCGGGAGGGTGGATACTAGGAAACGTTGGGTGTTCCCTATTTGCAGAGCAACCCATTCATCGACTGTTTGGGCCTTCTTCTTCATTGCTCGCAAGGAGTCCATGTCTCTCTGCGATAGTGGCACCTCAGATGTGGAGGCCTCCAGAGGGGTGGCACTAATAGGTCAGGCCAGCTCAGTAAGCAACCCCATAAGGTTTGCATTTTTCTCCTTTTCTGCTTTGAGCCTCTGGGCCTCTTTTTCATAACGGGCCTCCACTGCCTTAGCCACCTCCTTCAATAGGTCCACCTCACCCTGTTTTCCCCTCTTTCCTAGTGATACCTCTGTAATGTTATAGTCTTCGGGCTCTACGGTTGCTTCATCAGCGTCTAGGGGGAGGTGTCGCCACAACGACAACTATTTCTCCGCCCGGCCTAGTTTGAAGAGTATGAACCGTCCGGGCTTTCTTGGCCTTTGGTGGAGCCTGGACCCAAGCCATCATTCTGGCCAGGGAGAGAGGAGCCCTAGGGGTGGATAGAGCCTTTCTCTTCTTTCTTTCAACCAATTGCCTCGGGGTGGCTTATTCGCCAAAGTCTGTTCTTTGAGTTCTTCCCTGGTATCCTGCGGCTGTTCCTCCTCAATGGTGCGGGTCTCATCTGGCCCCTTGCCTGTGTCTTTCACTTCATCGACAATATCCTCCCCAATGACATTTATTTCCTCAACCTTGTCCACTGTATCCATTGCTTCATTTGGACTCTTGTTGGATTCCTCAGGGATTTCTTCCTCTTGTTGCCCCTCTTGTTCCTCGGCATTTGTCACTGGGGTTTCTTTTTCTGTTGGCACATCCTTTGGCAATAGTGGAGGTACTGGGCCGAGATTTAAATTTTGGGCCGCGGTAATTACTTGCCCAAAGGTTTCCCCAGGGAGTGGCACTTGGAACATGGCGGTTGGGGTTACGGTTACTCTCGTAATTCTGGTTCCCCCAGCAGATGTCGCTTGTTCATTCTACCTTTGTTGGTCCACCCCCGCATCCTATATCTCTGGGACTTCAGAGGAAACTTCCTGCTCTATTTCTTTTTCCCCTTCTATCTACTCTTCCTGCTCTTGTGCAGGTTCTTGTTCCTCAGCTTCCTCTTACACTAGGACTTCAGCCTCCATTTGTTTGGTGTCCCCCTGCAAGTTTCTAAACTTGTCAGTTGCAAAGACATCATCAAATTCATCCTGCGAGGGAGGACTGGCTGGGACTTTATCAGGATCTGTTTCTGTCTGGCTCTAGGGAGCTGGAAGAGAGGATCTCCACTTGTGGGGTCTGGGGCATACCCAGCCCTGGCTCTGCCTTAGGCTTTTGGTTAAGCCTCTTCCTTCTTTGGGTAACTAAGGGTGGCCCCGCATCCTTTAGTGCTGCTTTTTCTACTGGATCCACCCATGTTGCCTTAACCATCAAGGCTGCTAGTGATGGGGAGGAGGGGGGATGAATTGGCCTGGCCATGAGTACTGGAGTGGCCAGCCGTGTGATTAAATTTTCTCTCATTTGTTGGGAGGCTTCCACTGACTGCTTTATTTGTTCTTTTATGGGTACTTCTTGCACAGGAGTCTTCATTATTCCTTTTCCTTTGTATCCTCCATATGAAGAAGTCCCGGCCCCTGAGGTTAACTTTGGTACCGGCTGGCTGGGCGATGGACACTTCTGGGACACACCTTCTTGAAGTAGGTGTGGCTGCATTCTAGCACATTACGAGTGAACTCCTTGATTATGGGCCCTTCTTGGGCATCCCAATTTAGCAGTGGGAGGGCTAACTTGTCGATCCCCTTTGCTCTGTACTGGGGATCCTCCATGGAACTGGTGTTTGAGAAGTCTTCCGGGAACTTCTGAAGCTTCAATCTTTCCATCATTCCTATGGTCATCCTAATATAATGTCGCCCTTGGACTTCTACGTCATCCTGGTAGTCCTCCCAAAAGTCCTCCATATGATACTGATGGGGCTCTGATGCCCGGGGAAGTGCCATTGCAATCTTGCCGTGCAGATCAAACTATTTCTACGCTAAGTAGAATTCTTCCAGGTTATAGCTTTTAAGCTCATTATCCACCTCTTTTGCGGTGTCCAAACTGCATGAATAGTTTCCACAAGTGATCAGGAATAAAATATTGGTTACCTTCTTTAAGGAAAAGAATGCATGCAACTCCATTATCTGCCTACAGTATTCCAAGAGAACTATCTTGTCCCCACAGTGTTTGGGCAACAAGTAGGGTTTCTCGGAGAAGCTGATGACCCTAATATAAGTTTTTTGTTGAAATTAGATGTAATAATGTCCATAGCTTTGGACCAAATTCATTGCCTTTATGGTCAGGCGGTATCTTGCATCCTGGGTGGGTGTTGGCAGGTGATAGTAAACGAAGGCATTGTTTACCCGGCAAAAACTTAGGAAGCTGGCCTCCCATTGGATCTATGGGAAATGGTCCCAAGGTGCCTTTTGTCTCAGGCCTATTCTGAGCACACCCTATATAAGTAGCCCATTGGTGCAAGACCGTTGTTGTGCCAAGGCCCAAAAAATATAAGAATCCATATAAAACCTTTTCTTATTGGCCAGTTGGAGGAATTGGGAGTCCACGTGGTTTGAAATTATAGCTGCCCAGTCGAAGTACCCTCCCTTAGTGGAGATACCGAGGAGGAAGTAATACATCCATGGAGTGAATTCTTGGGTAGAGGGTTGCCCGAAGACCTGGGACAGTGCTATCATTCCCATCTGGATGCTCTCTTTGAACTCGGACCTAGGAATCTCTATCTTCATCCTCTTGGGGTCCCTCTTCGGGACCTTGAGCCAGTGATTGTTCATATATATCTGGGCGGCCTCCTCCAATTTCTTGAACTAAGCCAAGGCATATGACCTTGTAACCATAGCAGGTTTGTCAAATTGAGGGATCCCCAGACCCACTTTGAAGGTGTCAGGGTTGAGGGATACCAGAGGAGTAGGGTACCCGGTGGGTTCTGCGGCTGTGAGCATAACAGCTCAGACAAAAGTGTTGTAATTAGCAGCCATCATTAGAATAAGCTCTGGTGATTGTACAAAGCATGGGAAACAAGCCGCCTTAAGAATCCCAGAGTCCCCGACATTGATGGCTAGCTGATTTCGAGCTTGTCACTGGATGTACATCATTTTCACTAAGGCCTGCATCTCGCGCCATGTCTCGACGCTGGCGTCGGTGATGAGTTTGACTTTAGACTCAATATTTGAGCTCATGATAACACTGTCTTTCACAAACTTCATGCTTAGGGGCAAATTCTCCAAATCCCTCTCCATTTTGGATTTAATAGCTAGTCTAGTAGCCGCCGTGGAAGGTAGTTCCAGACTTCCGGGTGGTGAAGACGCGGAGGCTTCAGACATATTTGTAAGTTGCTGATTCTGGAGACCTACAAGATAAGATGACTATCAGAATCGTATAGATAGACAAAACTCTGGGATCCAGAGATCTTACCATCGCAGCGTTTGCTTCCCCTGAAGAGTTAGCTTTGTTCAAAAACTCTGGGAAACACACATACACATTATGAACTTAGGAATTTGCTTAACCATCCAGGTCTGGGAATTTTATCACATTTGGAAAGGACATGGGATGGATGACGGTAGGAGACCTGGAGCCCGGAGAAGTGACCATTGGTAAAGATGTGCAAAAAGGCAAATCGTCAGACCCATGTGGGCGCCACGTGGGTGAGTAATAAATAGGAGTTATGGCGATGATGGCGGAGCCAACTGTCTGAATGCACAAAAAGTGAAGGCCACTTGGACAGGTTTAAATGTATGCATGGGACCTAAATGAGGGCCAGGCTAGTTTTATGGAGGAGAGAGAAAATTACCTGTTTGAAACTGGCCGAGAGCCGAGTTTTAAACGGGTGGTATTCTGCTCAGAACGAGCTTACGAATGAAAAACCAGTGACATGGGTAACATGACAAGCTTGCTAAGCTACCTGAAAGGATACACAGAAGGTATACATCAGAGTTGAGGGATATATACATGGAGAATGAAGGGATACATAATAAATATACACTAAATTTACATATATACATCACATTTACACATATATACATCACAGAATGAATATCTACAAGAAACCAGGCAAAACATAGAATATTTATAACTTTCTACATTATATACAGGCTAAAATACACCTACACAGAGGGTGAACAACCCTCTGGCAGAGCCGACCCACCAACGGGCGGCAAACCAGAAATAAATGAAAGACGAACAGAACAAAACGCAAAGGCAAACACAAAAACAAAACAAAAACAATGACACCAAACCAAAGGGAAACCAAAGGACGAAGCGGCACCAACCTAAGAACGCAGAAAGGAGAGGAAAAGAAGCTTTCGCAAAAGCTCTGCAACAACTATAACTGCCAAACGATCACAATCAGCCACCATAAACCACTCGCAATCGCTCGTAAATGCTAGAAATATTTAGCACTAGATTATCACTAAATCACTGCAAATTGCTCTAAAATTTCTCTGATTGCTTGAGTGTTTAATTGCAGTAAATGTGAAAATGATAGGTAACTTCTATTTATACCCACAGTAAAAAGCAAGGCACCTTTCCATCCACAAACTCCAGACAGAGAGACCTCCAGACTCCGTGCCCGGGGATTCCCTGCGACGATATCATCTCAAGGAAAGAGAAGATCGTAGCAGAGAATCCCAGAGTCTGGAGTCCGGCTCTTGACAAAGGATGAAAAACTATGGGACTGGGGCCTAGAGGCACGAGAAACCAATGAAACAAAGCACAACCATAGGGAGGAAAACCCCGGAGAAAGAAAACAAAAAGGAGAAAGGACAAGGCAAGAGCAAAAGCAAAAATAAAAAAAAAGGGGGGACCCAACATTTTGCACACAAAATGTAGGGATGGGGATGCAGGACATAACAAATGGTGACTATCTAGGACAAATGCCTTAGCGCATTTGAGAACTACAGAATCTCTGGTTAGAAAAACTAGAACAAGTCACTACTCAAAGTATCTGATAGGCAAAGAGCAACATACCTGAGACAATCCGGCCACACGGGATCCATCCCATAGTCTTTTCATCAGTGGTGGAGTGTGTTCTTTGGAATAAAATCAAGCCGATGAGCTCTGGGAGGAGTAGAGAAGAAGCGCTAGTTACATTGAACAATAATCGTCAGATTTATCCCTTTCTCCCAGAGACCGGAGCTTCATTTTGCTTCCCTTTTTCTTGTTATTTTGTATGTTTCTGGGTGGGAGAGTGGTACTTCTTTCACCATTAAGCTTAATCTTAGCTAATTTTAACGGTGGTACTTCTTTCACCCTTCCACCTATTTCATGTTAAGTAGGGGATAAAACTCCAGACCCGAAAAGAATTCTTTAAAAGTTCAGACTTGGGTCAATCAACCAGTAAAACTAATCTATCCTCTGTGTCTGATTACCTGTTCCTTATATTTTTTTGGTTTCACTGATTTCCAGACCTCCAGAGATAAAACCTGATGGAGATTGCTCAAAATGTACCACCAAACCTGTAAAATAGCTCTGGAGACCAGACCGATTCCACTATGCCAAAGACAGATCCTTAAGTTCACCCTGTTACAGACATCGTACCAGAGACCAGGGTTTATGCGAAGCATTCCAATCCTTACAAGAGAGAAAAAAATGCCAGGACCCAAAAAAAAAACCAAAAATGAAAGCAAAAAAAAAACCAAAAGGGGACTGCCCTGGAGGGTAGGCAAACAAGACTATTTACAGGACACGGTACCTCCCAACAAGGCACCGGGAAAGAAATATTTACAAGCAGAGGGATTTACATAAAATACAATTTTGGACAAGCTTACCCTATTCAAAGTAGTGTTTGAGAAATTGTCCATTGGTGGGCAATGGGATAGGTTCCCCGATCATGGTGTTGAGGCGGTAAGTATTTGCCCTGTAGATTTTTGAGATTAGATATGGTCCAAGCCAGAGCCATTGGAACTTGGTGTGCTTTCCTTTCTTCTCCTGGGCCTTGTCCCACAACAGGACCAAGTCCAAAATTTGAAAAGCCTTGTATTGGGCTCTGCGGTCAAACCATCATTTTACCACTGCTTGATGATGCGCAAAATATTCAAGGGCTGCGTCTCACTATTCTTCCATTCGCACCAAATTTAGGAGCCGAACCTCCACAATGTTTTCTCAGTTGTTGAATTCTTGCATAAACAGCAAAACTGGGATCTGCAAGTTAATTGGGAACACAAGGTTCTGGCCATAAACTAGATGGAATGGGGATGTTTCCAGGGCGGCCTTGATTTGAATGTGATCCACCCAGAGGGCAAATTTCAACTTTTGATGCCAATCCTGTGGATTCTGTTCTAGTAGGTGTTTGATCACTTCAAGTAGATTTTTATTCATAGATTCAGCTACACCATTCCCCTGGGGGTAATAGTTGCTGGAGAACTTCAGAGTGATCTTCCAATTGTAGGTCCACTCAAGCAATTATGCCAAATAAAATGTCGGACCATTGTCACATACTAAAGCAAAAGGCATTCCAAATCTAGTGACGATGTTTTCTTCCAAGAATTTGATAACTACGTCTGCCGTATTATTTTTGCAAGGTATGGCTTCAGACCACCAAGTGTATTAATTGGTTGTAGTTAGGATGTATCAGTGGTTGGCAGATGAGTTGGGGTTGATTTCTCTAATGAAGTTGAATGCCCACTGGGTAAAGGGCCTAGCCTCAAATACTGGTTGCAAAGGCATTGTCGGGTTACGCTCACGATGTGTTGTGGTCTGACAGGTGTGGCATTTCCTAATGTGAGTGTAAACATATTTAAATATACAGGGCCAATATATCTGACCTAAAAGATCTGATGGGCAGTGGCGTCAGCTGAGCTGTGCCTGATTCTAAACTTCCCATGAAATTCATCAATCATCTTCACAGCTTGGTCTCTGTCGATATACCGGAGGTACACTCCCTCGTAGTTCTTGCGGTAAAGCGCAGAGTTTTTTATCATGAAGTGAGCACTTTTCATTCATAGGGTGCGGCATTTATTGGGAAGTAATCCCTCCGAGCATTTGTTATTCAGTAGCAAATATACCAGATCAGTGTACTACGGGTCTCGAGTGATGGACTCCACCGTGTAAGTTTGACATTCTATGTGGGGAATCTCTTCTACCATCGCTCGACTCAGTCCCTGGCCTCGGACTAGCTTTATGGGCTGCATTTCTAAATCATATTTCTGGAGGATGGTCATCCATTTCCCCCGTCTTTCACCCAACTCGCTCTGCATTAGCAGAGACTTCATGGCCTGGTCCAGGATGATAGCATGCACCTTGCTCCGGAGAATATAATGCTAGAATTTCTTCACAGTATGGATGAGAGCAAAGGCCTATTTTTCTAGTAGTGAATACCAAACTTCAGCATTCTTAAAGGGGGAACTCATGAAAGCTATTGGTCATTCTTCCCCTTCAACCTTTTGAGTCAACACTGTGGCGGTAGAATGCGGTGAAGCAAAGGAGTAAATGTAAAACATAAGGGAGTAGTCCAGACTATCCAGGACAGGTGCTTCTGTTATTGTCTGCTTGATCTGGGAAAATTCCCACTTTGCTTCAGGACTCCACTCAATCTTGGCATCCTTTTTCATCATTTCATTGAGTGGTTTAACTATTTCGGCGAATCCAATGATGAACCGCCAGACGAAGTTGATCTTTCTGAAAAAAGATCGCATCTCTTTCTTACTTCTGAGCATTTGTAAGTTTAGCAGTGCTTCAACCCTCTCAGGGTCAATAGATATTCCCTTCTTGGAGATGATATGCCTGAGCAACTTCCCTTCGGTGACCCCGAATATGCACTTCTTGGGGTTGAGGGATATTCCATACCGGCGACATCTTTCGTAGATCTGAGCGAGATGGGCAGAATGGTCACGCTTGTCCCAGGAAAAGATGGTCAAATCATCCATGTAGATGATTATGCACTGATTCACAAGGCCCTCAAATGCAATGTCCATGGCCTTTTGAAATGTGGCCCCTGCGTTAATCAAACCAAAGGGCATTCTCTTGTATGCAAACATTCCCCACTTGGTGGTAAACGTTGTTTTCTCTCTATCTTCATACTTAACCATGACTTGGTTATATCCAGAGTACCCATCTAAGAATAACAGCATTTGGGATCCACTTACTATCTGCAACACCTCATCCAACGAAGTGAGAGGGTGATTATCTTTCTTGGAGGCCTTATTCAAGTTTCAGAAATCCACGCAAAGGCGAATCTCACCGCTCTTCTTCCTCTCTGGGACAAGGTTGGTAACCCATGTAGTGTGCCAGATTGGGAAGATTATCTAGGCTGACAGTAGTTTTTCTACCTCTTGATGAATTAGGGGTTCGATCAGTGGGTTGACCGGTCATTGTTTTTGCCGAAAGGGCTTGGCATCAAGTTTCAGGGAAATAGTACAAGTCATAATAGATGTGTTGTATGTTTTCAAATCCTCATATCCCCATGCAATTACATCTATGTATTCTTGGAGAATCGCGAGAATCTTCTCCTTCTCCTCAGGGGAGCAGGAGGTGCCAATGTGGATGATCTTTTCTTCACCAGGCTGGCCAATGTTTACCCTTTCAAACTTTCCTCCCTTAGAGGAAGATGATATCTTTTCTCACGCTTGAGGGTCTGAGTCGAAGATTTGTTCAAGTGCAACCATCCCCTTTGGGATGGTATTGGTGGGCAGGTCCATGATCCCATCATCTTCGTCACCCTGCCCAGTATCGTCATGGTCTTGTTTCTCCACTATTTGGTCTTCAAAGACACCAACATTGGCCATGAAGGCTAGGATATGTTGATCATCCTCAAAAACCTAAAAGTGGGTGACATTATTTAGAATGGATGGGGTGGGGACCATCTCAACTAAAAATCTCCAGAGTCACGAGCCAGCCATTGGCTCAAGTGTGCTGGCAGAAATGGCGAGGGCATCCGGGACATAGTTCCGTCACCGGGGAATGAGGTCAATGCCAAAGGCATCAAAATCTTTAATAAGGCTCCAAGCCTGATTATGGTATGTGGCCAGTCTCTTGTCGTGACATGTATATTGACTCTGGACCTGTTTAACAACCAACTCTGAATCACCCAGAGCCCGGAGGTGGGTGACACCTTTCCTTAATGCAAATAAGAGTCCAAGGACCAAAGCCTTGTACTCTATAACATTGTTTGTGCCATTAAACTATAGTCTGTAGGATGCGAGGAAAGATTTCCCTCGTGAGTTGATTAATTCTACCCTGGCCCCGCAGCCTTGTTTGGATCAGGACCCATTGAACTTGAGGGTCCACAAATCATCATTCGCATTCTGGGGCTGGGGAGCTAGAGTAGCCTTTGGATTGCTTTTGGGAGACTTGGGAGGAGCTTCCTCCCGAGCTGTTGGTGTGCAGGTAGGGTTCACCTCCGGAGGAGTTTGGATTTGGGATTTCTGGGGAGATGGCATCAAAGGAGTTCATCCTGTAGGAACATTGGGCCCTGGGGAATTAACTAAACATTCTCTATTCTGGAAGGCGTTGATGTGCCAGGTAGCGACCAAAAGGCAGGGCCCACACTCAAGTTCTGAATGTTTCTGATAGTGTACTCGGCACCAAGTGTCGGATAGGAGTGTGGCGGGGGTCACTGTGACACCTTGAGAGTCAACCTCAACTTTCAATTTTTCTTCTAGGTCCTGGGTTCTCTGCAGCACTATGGGATCCTCCCCAGGGGTGAAATTGAAAGTCAAGATTTCAAAGGGTTGGTACACCCTGGGGGAAGTCTCCTCACTGACCTTCCCAACCTCGATAAGGGCTTGTTTCATCTGCGGTTCACTTTCAACCTGGATCTTGTTTGATTCTCCTTCCCAGAGGAGCCATAAGTGGGAGAAGTCGGTCAAAAAGTATCCATTCAAGGATTTAGACCAATTCTGACTTAGTAACATCCCATAAGTCTCTGGGATGTCCACCACTTGGATGTCGATTATGCTGGCTATCCTGGGGTCCTAGATAAGCTGTATCCAGACATTCTTTAATTCCCCCACCATTTTCACGGTAGTCTTATCCAGTTGGATGACTGCACCATTAGATGGGGTGGGATGGAATCTGAGCTTCTGGCATATGGATAAGGGCATGATGTTACCCAAAGCTCTAGAGTCTACTAAGTAATTATGTATATTCTTGCCTTGGATATTCAGGCCTATTAGGAAGGGAGGATCTTCATTGTTTCCCTGAAAGATAGCCGCATTGGTATCCTCAAACGAGATAGTCTTGGGCGGACGACTGAAAAGTTTTGGGTTTCCCAAGAGTTTTAGAAGAGACTTCTTCTGCTTAGGACAGCTTAGCAAAACCTCCATCAAGGTCATGGAGGTGGTGGTTTGTTTTAACACCTTTTTAATGTTGAATCTCCCTCCCAAAAATTGGTGACTGCTCTCGGCTAGGTCTTTCGCTTCGTTAGAGCTAGAACCTTTTAGAGGAGCGGGTCGGTCAGTTGCGTTATCCCGGGGAGGAGTGTCCTTGATAGGGGGTGTAGGTGTATAATTTGGTCCTTTACCAACTTGACTCTGAGTATTGTATAGATTTTGTGGGTTGGTGAAGGCATTAGCTTCAAAAGGAAGGATAGATTCATCAAAGAATCCATGCAATTCAGATTCCTCTTCATCTTCTCTGGAAGTTTTGAAGAAGATGGTCTCATAGGTGAAGGCACTATGGGTTGACTCCTGTACAGGAGGCTCTGGGGGAGTAGCATCATGCGATTGTTGTCTATCTAGCTGGGAGATCATGATGACTTTTTCCAACGTGGCACAATTTACCTCATTGTGTGAGCCCATGTCGTGCAATCTACACCAATTATTCATGGGCTGAAAGTCTGCGATTCGTGTGAAATGTGATGGTCCAACACCACTTTGATTGACACTTTGGTTTGGAGGTGGACCTTCGGTGTTCGTTTTATTTTTCCATTGTTGTTGATTGGGCCAAGGCCCGTTGTTGAAGTTCCTTCCCCTGACATTGTTATTTCGTTGGCTGAAGAATATATTCCCCCTCTGAGAATTATAATTCTAGGGTGCATAGGACCCCTCTTTCAGTTGACCCATGTCCATAGTCAAGGTAGACAACATTCACCAAAGGAACTCAACCTCAGCGGTCAACTGAGTGTTGGTATCATAGTGTGACGGTTGTTGTTGTTGGTTTCCCGAGAATGCAGCAGTATTAGTTGGAGTCAAGGGCGACAATCCTCCAGTCATGGATGACTGAAAGAAGGGAACTCCAGATGGTTGTGTCTGAGGCTATTATACCTCCTGCGACTGATTCCAAGGGAAAGCTTCCAGACCTGGTACCGCCTGAGTCTGCATTGGATAAACATACCAGGCCTGCTAGTCTATCAGCGGTGGTGGGGGATTCATTGCCATCGAGGGAGCACCCATTGCCAGATTGGGGTTATATCCCCTAGCGTAGGCTATCGTGCCAGGGATCATGTTGAAGGGTGCGCTCTACCCAATCCCGCTTGGGGATTTGTTGAGACCATGGGATAATTCTAAGGCTAGGTTGTAAACTTTCACCAAAGTATCCTGGTCGCCCACGGTGGTTGTTCTCCAAAGGAGAATGGAAATGAAGGGGTCCATTGTGTTAAGATAAGTTTGTATGGTTACTTTTGGGGATGGAATGAAAGGGGCCGTGCACCGCTTCAAGGCATGCTGGAACCGATGGTTTAATGCTACAAGAGGTTCATTGGGTTTCTTCCTAATGGAGATAAACTGGCTATGGGACCAGGCTGGGTCCACATGTACGAAAAAGGCAGCCAAGAAGGTGTCCTCCATGTCCTGCCAACTGTTAATGGAGTTGGCAGGAAGGTTAAGGTACTAGTTCAACTCGCCTTGCCCTAAGGACAAGGGAAACATCTGGGTCACAACATCTTCATGCTAGATACGGTGTTGGTTCATGGCATCCTTATATGCCTGTAAATGCTCTTTTGTGGTCCGTGAGCCTAAGTGCTCATATCGTGGGTAGATCTTCTCTAGGTGCGAGGGTAGGTCATTGATTACACCCGAAAAAGTTTCCATTGGGGACCCGATTTTACCAAAATATGCAGCCATTGGGGGAACAAGGTTTTGAGTAGTTTGAGCATTGGTTCCTAGGATTGTCTGAGAAGTTTGGGTATTCTGAGGTATGCTAGACCCCCAGAAAATAGTGGCTGGTGTATTTTTTGGGGTCCGCTTCTTTCAAACAGGAGGCTCGAGTTCAACAAACCTTCCGAGGTTTCGGGCAGACCTAAGGATTCTTTCAAATTTCACTGGGGAGAAAGACCCAATCCCACTGAAGGCTTTACTCCTAAAACTATAGCTCGGGGAACCCTCAGGAGGTGTAAAATTAGAATCTCGAGAGGGGGATGAGTTCATGCCCTCCTTCTAGTGCCAGTTTCTGTTGACGGGGTTTTACTGACCGCATCCACCAATAGTCATAAGTTGTCACTATGTACCGGGGGTACCGGCCAACTCTTCCTGCAAAGGCTATCTGGGGAAGTTAGATTCCCCGGGCCTCCAAGCACCTGGGTGTCAGGTCAAGACGGTGCGGGACTCGGTTGGGAGAAGTGACTATTTTCGAGGGGGATAGTTGGTTTCTTCAACTCATTCTCTCCAGAGATTCAGGAAGGTGAGGCTTCTCCAAGCACTCTACACTTCACAAATAAAATGAAAAAGATCCTGCAAGGTCAGAAGTACTTCATCTATCTATAGTTATGTTTAAACATTCAAAACATTGATAATGCCCTGATATACTACACTAAATATCGAAGAAATACACAACCATCAGTTCATATTTTATCAGTAGCAAGGGAAAAGAGGTTGTTAATCTACTTGACATATCAGAGCAGAAGACATAAAGAACATGAAACATAAAATACCATTAACTCAGAAGTTTGAATGCCAACAACATCATTGCAAAGAACTCTCCCTTCTTCATTAATATTTCTTCTAGCAAGCACTGGTGTGTGATACAATGGTGGCTCTAGGGGAGCATCTAGCTATTGGAAAGTGAAAATAAATGGAGCATTGAGCTCTACAACTGAAATGAAAAATACTTCTTTTCTATTACTATGGACAGTAAAATCATCAATTTTGTTGACCCTTAGAAATGGGCTGGTCTTACTATTTATACACATCTTCATCTAACCCTAACCCTAAACCTAATTTACATCATATTATAATAAAATATAATATTTAGGGGTCGGTACTACCTGCACCGCCCTACAAAAGGCCTTGAGACAGAATACGCCTGACATGTCAGAAGAATGAGACAAGAAGGTGGAGTGGAAGAATCGGCTTTGAGAAGAGAGTCGAGAAAGAGAAGAAGGAAATATGATCCCCCAGGGATCGAGGCTACATGCCTCATAAATGGTAAATGCGGTACCCTGTCTCCAATGTGCCAGGTGTGTATTTGAAGTGGCGCCTCAAGAAGATCATTTGTTAGAAGACCACTATTGATTCAACGTGCCTTGATGTAGCTATCTACCCTCTGACAATCTTCGATAACCTTTATTAACTTCTTGAAAGTGACTGGTTGACCTTGGGGACTGGGACATAGGTCGCTCAAAGAATATGAAATGAAGGATCCAGGAATCTGGGATCCAGGAACTTACGTTCCAAAAGAATAAAGAATGAACCAATACTCAGGTTTCTTCTGGCCCCAGAGAACCTTTATTGTTGTTTGTTATCATTTAAGGCCTGGAGGAGGTGGGAGATGCCATCTTCATCGATATCCTTCAGCCCGGCCCTTCGGTACTTAGCCACCTTAATTTGTTCCCCTAGGTCTGGAACATTCTCCTTAAATTTGTCAGCCATTTTTGTCATGTCATGGCCACTAAGCACCATACAAGTTAATGTTGTCATTTGAGCACCATCTATTCCCTCCGGGGACTGATATCGAGACTTCATTATTTCATCAAAATTCTCCAAAACTGAATCCTTTGGCATGCATGTATCTGTACTGAGGGGGTCAGCCCCAGAAATATTTGTTACAAAAGACTTGTATAAATTGAAAGAATATTTCACTACATTGACCTTCTCCTGTAGAGTCCCCACCAGTTGCTTGCTTACCTCCAATGTGAGGTCAAGTCTGGAGTGTTGGGTTCTCACGAAATCAAATGATTCATCCTCCAGAATTCTATATTTAGAAACCATTTCCTCCCCTAGACCGAGGAGTTCTTCAAGCTCTACCTTCAATGCTTGATAGTTTTCAATATCACCCTCCCACTGGTCGATGAGAGTCTCTGTCTGGTGTAGAACATGTCAAGCCGCATACAAGTCTGGGAGGGTGGATACTAGGAAATGCCGGGTGTTCCCTATTTGCAGAGCGACCCATTCATCGACCGCTTGGGCCTTCTTCTTCATTGCTCACAAGGAGTCCATGTCACTCTGCGGTAGTGGCACCTTAAATGTGGGGGCCTCCAGAGGGGTGGCGCTGATAGGTCAGGCCAGCTCAGTAAGCAACCCCATAAGGTTTGTATTTTTCTCCTTTTTTGCTTTGAGCCTCTAGGCCTCTTTTTCATAACGGGCCTCCACTGCCTTAGCCACCTCCTTCAACAGGTCCACCTCACCTTGTTTTCCCCTATTTTCCAGTGATACCTTTGTAATGTTATAGTCTTCGGGCTCTGCGGTTGCTTCATCAGTGTCTGGGGGAGGTTTTGCCACAACGACAACTGTTTCTCCGCCTGGCCTGGTTCGAAGAGTATGAACCCTCTGGGCTTTCTTGGCCTTTGGTGGAGCATAGACCTGAGCCATCATTTTAGCCAAGGAGAGATGAGCCCTGGTGGTGGATGGAGCCTTTCTCTTCTTGCTTTCAACCAACCACTGAGGTGACGAGGGTGGCTTATTCACCAAAGTCTGTTCTTTGAGTTCTTCCCTGGTATCCTGCGGCTGTTCCTCCTCAGTGGTGCGGGTCTCATCCGGCCCCTTGCCTATATCTTTAACTTCATTGGCAATATCCTCCCCAGCAAAATTTATTTCCTTAGCCTTTTCCTCTGTATCCATTACTTTGTTTGGACTCTTGTTGGCTTCCTTAGTGATTTCTTCCTTTTGTTTCCCCTCTTGTTCCTCGGCATCTTTTGCTGGGGTTTCTTTTTCTGTCAGCACATCCTTTGGTAATAGTGGAGGTACTGGGCCAAGATTTAAAGTTTGGGCCATGGTAATTTATTGCCCAAAGGTTTCCCCAGGGAGTGGTGCTTGGAACGTGGCGGCTGGGGTTATGATTACTCCTGTAGGTCCGGTTCCCCTAGCAAATGCTGCTTGTTCATTTTGCCTTTGGTTGTCCACCCCCGCATCCAGTATCTCTGAGACTTCAGAGGAAACTTCCTGCTTTGTTTCTTTTTCCCCTTCTATCTACTCTTCCTGCTCCTGTGCAGGTTCTTGTTCCTCAGCTTCCTCTTGCGCTGGGACTTCAGCCTCTGTTTGTTTGGTGTCCCCCTGCAGGTTTCGAAACTCGTCGGTTGCAAAGAGATCATCAAATTCATCCTACGAGGGAGGACGAGCTGGGACTTCAGCAGGATTTGTTTCTCTCTCTGGCTCTGGGGAGCTGGAAGAGAGGATCTCCACTTGTGGGGTCTGGGGCATACCCAACCCCTGCTCTACCTTAGGCTTTTGGTTAAGCCTCTTCCTTCTTTGGGTAACTAAGGGTGGCCCTGCATGCCTTAGTGCTGCTTGTTCTGCTGGATCCACCCCCATTTCCTTAACCATCAAGGCAGCTAGTGAGGGGGAGTAGGGGGGACGAATTGGCCTGGCCATGAGTACTGGAGTGGCCAGCCGTGTGATTAACTTTTCCCTCATTTGTTTGGAGGCTTCCACTAACTACTTTATTTTTTCTTTTATGCGGAATTCTTGCACAGGAGTCTCGATGATTCCTTTTCCTTTGCCTCCTCCCTGTGAAGAAGTCCCAGCCCCTGAGGTTAACTTTGGTACCGGCTAGGCTGGGTGGTGGACACTCCTAGGGCACACCTTGAAGTAGGCGTGGTTGCGTTCTAGCACATTACCAGTGAACTCCTTGATTGTGGGCCCTTCCCGGGCATCCAAATTTACTGATGGGAGGGCTAACTTGTCGATCCCCTTTTCTCTGTACTGGGGATCCTTCGTGGAACCGGTGTCCAAGAAGTCTTCCAGGAACTTCTGGAGCTTCAATCTTTCCATCATTCATGCGGTCATCCTAACATAATGCCACCCTCGGACTTCTATGTCATCCTGGAAGTCCTCCTAGAAGTCCTCCATATGATACTGATGGGGCTCTGATGCCCAGGGAAGCGTCGTTACAATCTTGTCATGCGGATTAAACTGTTTCCATGCTAAGTAGAATTCTTCTAGGTTATAGCTTTTAAGCTCATTATCCACCTATTTTGCGGTGGCTAGACTGCATGAATAGTTCCCACAAGTGATCAGGAATAGAATATTGCTTACCTTCTTTAAGGCAAAGAATGCATGCAACCCCATTATCTGCCTACAGTATTCCAAGAGAACTATCTTGTCCCCACAGTGTTTGGGCAACAAGTAGGGTTTCCCGGAGAAGCCGGTGACCTTAATATAAGTGTGCTATTGGAATTGGATGTAATAATGTCCGTATCTCCGGACCAAATTTATCACCTCTATGGTCAGGCGGTATCTTGCGTCTTGGGTGGGTGTTAGCAGGTGATAGTAAACGAAGGCATCGTTTACCCAAAAAAACTTGGGAAGCTAGCCTCCCATTAGATCTGTGGGAAATGGTCCCAAGGTGCCTTTTATCCTAGGCCTATTCTGAGCATGCCCTCTATAAGTAGCCCATTGGTGCGGGGCCGTTGTTGTGCCAAGGCCCAGAAAACATAAGAAGTCATATAAAACCTTTTCTTGTTGGCCAGTTGGAGCAACTGGGAATCCATGTGGTTTGAAATTATAGCTGCCCAGTCGAAGTACCCTCCCTTAGTGGAGATGCCAAGGAGGAAGTAATACATCCATGGAGAAAATTCCTAGGTAGAGGGTTTCCCGAAGACCCGGGACAGTGCTATCATTCCCATCTGGATGCTCTCTTTGAACTCAGACCTAGGAATCTCTATTTTCATCCTCTTGGGGTCCCTCTTTGGGACCTTGAGCCAGTGATTGTTCATATATATCTGGGTGGCCACCTCCAATTGCTTGAATTGGGCCAAGGCATCCGACCTTGTAACCATAGCAGGTTTGTCAAATTGAGGGATCCCCAGACCCGCTTGGAAGGTGTCAGGGTCGAGGGATACCAGAGGAGTAGGGTACCCAGTTGGTTCTGTGGCAGCGAGCATAACAACTCAAACAGAAGTGTTGTAATTGGTGGCCATTATTAGAATAAGCTCTGGTGATTATACAGAGCACAGGAAATAAGCCGCCTTAGGAATTCTAGAGTCCCTGACATTGATGGCTAGCCGATCTCCAGCCTGTCACTAGATGTACATCATTTTCACTAAGGCCTGCATCTCGAGCCATGTCCCGACACTGGTGTCAGTGATGAGTTTGACTTTAGACTCAATCTTTGAGCTCATGATAACACTGTCTTTCACAAACTTCATGCTTAGGGGCAACTTCTCCAAAGCCCTCTCCATTTTGGATTTAACAGCTGCTCTGGTAGCCACCGTGGAAGTAGTTCTGGACTTCCGGGTGGTGAAGACGTGGAGGCTTCAGACATATTTGTAAGTTGCTAATTCTGGAGACCTACAAGACAAGATGACCGTTAGAATTGTATAGATAGACAAAACTCTGGGATCTAGAGATCTTACCATCGTGACGTTTGCTTCCCCTGAAGAGTTAGCTTTGTTCAAAAACTCTGGGAAACACACATACACATTATGAACTTAGGAATTTTCTTGACCATCCAGGTCCAGGAATTTTATCACATTTGGCAAGAAGGACATGGGATGGATGATGGCAGGAGACCCGGAGCCCAGAGAAGTGACCGTTGGTAAAGATACACAAAAAGGCAAACCCTTAGACCCACGTGAAGGCCACTTGGATAGGTTTAAATGCACGCATGGGACATAAATGAGGGCCAGACTAGTTTTATAGAAGAGAGAGAAAATTGCCTGTTTGAAACTGGCTGAGAGCCAAGTTTCAGATGGGTGGTATTCTACTTAGAACGAGCTTACAGATGAAAAACCAGCGACATGGGTAACACGGTGAGCTTGCTAAGCTACCCAGAAGGATACACAAAAGGTATACATTAGAGTCAAGGGATATATACATGGGGAATAAAGGGATACACAACAAATATACACTAAATTTATATATATACATCGCATTTACACATATATACATCACAGAAATAATATCTACAAGAAACCAAGCAAAACATAAAATATCTACAACTTTGTATATTATATGCAGGTTAAACTACACCTGCATAAAGGGTGGACAACCCTCTGGCAGAGCCGACCCACCAACGTGTGGCAAACCAGAAAGAAATGAAAGATGAACAAAATAAAAGGCAAAGACAAACACAAAAACAAAATGAAAACGACACCAAACCAAAGGGAAACTGAAGGACGAAGAGGCACCAACCTAAGAACGCAGAAAGGGGAGGCAAAGAAGCTTTTGCGGAAGCCTTGCAATAGATACAACTGCCAAACGATCATAATCAGCCTCCACAAACCACTCGCAATCGCTTGAAAATGCTGGAAATATTTAGCACTGGATTATCACTAAATCACTGCAAATTGCTCTGGTTTCTTGAGTGTTTAATCGCGGTAAATGTGAAAATGATAGGTAACTTCTATTTATACCCACGGTAAAAAGCTAGGCAACTTTCCATCCACAAACTCCAGACAGATAGACCTCCGGACTCTGGGCCCGGGGATTCCCTATGATGATATCATCTCAAGGAAAGAGAACATTGTGACAGAGAATCCCGGAGTCCAGAATTTGGCTCCTGACAAAGGATGACAAACTCCGGGACCGGGGCCAGGAGGCATGAGAAACCAATGAAACAAAGCACAACCACGGGGAGGAAAACCCCAGAGAAAGAAAACAAAAAGGAGAAAGGACAAGGCAAGAACAAAAGCAAAAACAAAAAAAGAGGGACCCAACATTTTGCACACAAAATGTAGGGACGGGGATGCAGGGCATAACACTATCTTGTAGTCTGGGTTATCTTCTAGCATATTTTCCCTTTTCACTAGCTGTAGATATACAATATGGGGTCATACATTTTGATCATTGATGTTCCCCTTTTTAGTGAGACCCGAATAATCTTCTCGTATGAATAAAAAGTACACTATATGTACTCATGTATAATTTTAGATTATGCTTCACCGTAGTCATTTGTTCATCTAGTCTGTCACTGATAATGGTAGTCCAATCAAACCTGGCCTTGCGATTCCTAATATTTTCTATCAATAGGATCATCCAGTCCTCGAGTTGGATGGAATGAGGTAGTCCATACACTCGGCTTAAAATTTTTACTACTTCCTGGATGTCATCTCTTAGATATCCTTTTCTAAGGTCTATCTTGTCCAGTTTAGTCTTTGGAAGATATTGTTTGAGGTACTCCGTGTTTGCAATCTCATATGCCTCTTCACATTTGTTCCTGAACCACCTGAGGCCCTTTTCTATGAAGAATTTGTAGAATTTATCTACACCCTTTTGGAGGTGGAAGACCTCTTATATATTATTTGGTCATATGTCTTGAACCACCTATCCTTCTACATTTTTTATTACCCTCTTATCTATGTTGTAGTGGTTTGCTAAGGTCATTATCAATTCTGAAGATGTGACAACAACTGGATGGGCTACTGCATTGACTAGGCCCAAATAGACCATGGAGGTGCAGTCTTCAGACCTTCCCACACATTGGGAACACCTCACAAGGAACTCATCCCAATATACGTTCCCGATATCAGTATCGGTGATCTCTGCATATTTGTTCCTGATCTTTGAAGGGGGGTGATTCCCCTTGTAAAGGTACTTCATTGGGGACGTTGTTCATTTCTAAGGCATTCCTACCAGAAAGATGCAAATATCAGTATCTTTTATTTGAAATAAAACTAAAAAGCAAAAAGGAAAATAGACTAATTAAGAAAAAATAGAAATAGAGGCTCTTAAGTAACCAAAAATGCAGATTTTGCTCTTTCATCCCTTTCAGGATGTTGGACGTCGAAAACTAGGTCAAGGTCTGAAAAGGCTGAAAGTGAGAAATAGCAAGTTTTGAAGGAATAAACCCCCTTAGGATCTTCAGGGTGCAAAATTCCAAAAATAGTTTCAGACTCTGAACGTCTGAAACCTCTAGAGAGAAGACCTTGTCTTCTGTCATTCAGACTTTTCAGGGTTTCAAACGTTTCAGAGGTCTGAAACACTGAAGCAAAAACATCAAAGCTGTTGAAGGTGCAAGGAGCACTTGGGTGAGCCTACCTGAGGGAAAAGATGGTTTTCGGCCTTTCGAAGGCCAAAACCTGTGACTAGGTCACGACCAAAAAACCTTATGACTATCAAAAAGAAAACAACAAAAAGCAGAGTGCCTCCTCCACAAACCCAAGATTGCAAACCCTAGGGACTTGGGGAGAGAAACACGACTCGACCAAAAAAACTATGCAAAACCAACTGAACAAAAACAAAAATAGGATGATATGATGGGAAGCTGAGAACCCTACATGTCGTCTAAGAGAAGGAGAAAGACGAAAACCACCAAGAGCTGAGGGCAGGGAGCAAAGTGGCAACGACTAAGCGAGGAGGTGACCAGGAATGAAGAGCACGTAGGGAAAAAAAAACTCTGAAGATGAAATAGAAAAGTGAGGATCACTTATGGCTCATGCCACTTAAATAGCTCGTGGGGTGAGGTCATGCAGTTTTAGCACTTTGAAGGTCGAAGCGCCAAACATCGGGTGGCCTCATTCCCCTTTCGGTGTTTTGGGGTCCAAAACATTGAAAGGTTCAAAAGTTTTATCCTTCGGCCTTTCAGCCATCTCAGCGTTTCAAAGGACTCTTGTCCTCCAAAATTTTGAAAGGGGAAAAAGGCCAAAAATGCCTTATTTTTCCTCAATAGGCACCTCAAGAGACCCAGTTCAAGGAATAGGGAGAGGGGAAGACTCGAAAAAACCAAAAAAGAGAAGGGGGTCCCCATGGTCAGAGGACCAAAAAGGTGTGTGTGTTGTGGACCCACAACACTAACCAATCAATATAAAATATCTTACCACACTTTAGTCTACCAATTCTACCAATAGATCACATCTAACTCACTCCCCAACTTCTTTACAACTCCATTTGCCTTACAATTCTAGACAGTCACATAAATATGCTCAATTGTTCATTGACCACATATCCCTATGGACATGGATTCCCTATCCATAACCTTCAAAATCATATAGTAAATTGTCTGACCTAACTTTCCACCAAAGGTCATGATTTTCCAAGGGTGGAAAGACAAGTTAGAGACATTTGAATGTAAAACCCTAGGTAGGCGAGAGTTTAAAGATTAGTTTTAGGAAAATTAATAGATCTCACGCTTGTACGCCTCTCTCTCCAGGTTCCCACAACTTTCCAAGGGTCGGGGTTAGTAGCAAAGGTTCACAAGTGAATGCAAATCAAGTATACAATAAATACTAAACGAATAACAGAAACATGAGCAATAAAATGTACAAGCAAGAGAAAGGAAGACAAGTAAATGCAAACCCCTCGATGCTTGAAGCTTCTATTGTTTCTCTCTACTCCTTCCAAAACACTGTTCTTGATGCTCAGTATTGGCGGGGCAGCGTCTATGACTTGAGAAGCGTTGAGAATTTGACAATTGAAATGTGTGTGTGTGATCGCAAGATGGCTTGAATGCTAGAACCAAACTAACATAGTAATGGCGCACAAGAGCTTGAAATCCTGGATCCTTCAAATGGTTATGAAGGATTTATTATATAGGAAATGACGATGAAATGAATGGTTGAGATCAATCCCAGAGATGGGGAGACGAACGGTTGAGATCAAAAGCAACAGGAGAGATCCTCAGTAAACTCCACCTCTTTATTTGGTTAAGAGGAGATAGAGTTTGGTTAACTGAGGAGCTAATTATGAGTTACCTTTTTGAACTGAAGAGGT
>MU224254.1:2845994-2924720 GCA_018584345.1 Thuja plicata | reverse complement strand
CAAGGAACTTGGCTCTGATACCAATTGTTAGAATAGTCCCAAAGGATAACTAAGAGTGGGGGGGGGGGTGAATGAGTTATCAGCTAATTTAATTATTTTCTTTTATTAACTCTAGAATACAATAAAGTAAATGCACATTCAGATAACACAATAGACAACCCCACAATTTAGTTACAGGGAAACCAAATGGTAAAAACCTCGGTGGGAATTAACACCCACAATGAACTATACTTGTTTATAATAATCCTTGTTAGAAGATCTTGTAACCTTGTTAGGAGTTGTTCTTTACAATGCAATAATTATAGTGACCTGGTTAAGGGTCTGACCCTGTTAGGAGTCTTTTACAAATAACCTGGTTAGGGGTGAGGACTCACTGTCCAAAAGCTCACAGCTTTAATGGTGAAGGCTACAACCTTCTGGAGAATAGATATGCACTATATTTGATGATGAACTGTAGGGTAGACCTACTGTCTTGATCAGTTCCAGTGTATTGTAATCTTTCACTTCTTCTTCACATAGATCCTTGATGAATGAAACTCAACTGATATTCTTCTCTGCACTTTTCCTGTATCTTTTCTTATCATTCACACTTAGCATTCCACAAATAACTTGCTATAAGTATCTTCCTCAAAGTATAAGATCAAGGGACCTGTTAGACAACTCTTCATAACATCCTTGTTGGCTTTACTAATCACGCAAGCATAATTACAACCGCGCAATATAAACTGAATAGATGCGACACTTCACTAAGTCGGCCTCACCAAATTAACTCTAACTTTACAATCTTGTTGAAACATGTTTGGAACCTTTAGATAAATATCATCAAATCATAACTTAACTTGAATATACACACACATATCCCGAAGATAAGCGCAACTCAAGAACCAATGCAATACGTTGGCTCTGTACAGACAAACTCTAGAAATTGTAACTGCCACATAATAGAAGTACACAACACAACTGAAACTTCGTATCTGAGTCTGCGTGTATGAACAAAACATAAACAACATGTCTACAACATGAATAGAACCACACAAGGCTTGATACCATCATTCTGATAAATACATACAAAACACTGATGTATATTATATGTTGTCATCAATGACAAACATACAATCAACTAGCTTCCAGAAGTAAATCTCCAACATAATTATAGGAGCTAAAAAGACTCAAAATAGAATGGAATATTTTTTTTGAAACATGTGAGCCAATCAAAAGAATCATTCAAATTTCTAATCTCAAACCTAAAGACTAGGTCAACCTATTGTTGGGTGACATTGTACAAGTAGAAGACAAGCCAAAAGGCTCAAAAAATAAAGTCTAAAGGTCTCATAACACACAAGACATTATATATACAGGGAACTTCAACTCACCCAAGACCCTCCTTGATGTTTGAGAATATAATTAAAACAAATAGACCTTTTCCTAGGTCCTAGGCATCATACATGGGCTCTGTCAAGCATTTAATTGCATACAAATTCCATAACCACAATCCAAACCAATTCTAATCAGGTTCTAAAATACCCTCTAAGGGTTCTTTAACTCTTCTATATTTTTATTATAGCTAGAACAAATTCAAATGGACAATACAAGCTCCTAGAATCCTCTTTGAACTAAGATATAATTTTTAGGATTAAATTTGCAATCATAGGGGACCTGCACCTTCTTTGGCTACTTCTGTGCATCCATTCACTAGAGATGCACATTTTTCACTAGTAATGTGTATCTTTTTACCAATGCTACAACTTTCTTCACTAATGATGTGCATCTATTAACATGTAAAATTCACCCTACACTTCCCAAATTTGATTGTAACACTCTCATACATGTCCCAATAACTAAAAACCCACATTGGGACACTTTGCACCACTTGTTGCATGGTCCATTATAGACCCCGATTGGATGTACACACACTAATCCTATCTAGATTCAATTGAACTCCTTCAAATTTTCATAACACTTAGAGGGGACTAAGACTCCCTCAGGACTAAACATGTCACCATTAGGTTAATTTTAAGCACCAAATGAAGTGTTCCTATGAATGAAACCAAAATATAAAAAATCTCATAAAGAAGGATACCATAATGAATGTTGCCAGTACCAACACAAATACACAAAAAACTAATACAAATTCATATCAATAATATCCAATTACATCAATCTTCTCATGGAGTGTCTTTTAATGAAATTACAATAATACATAGCTATTAAACCTAATACATTTCTTACATGATAACATGAAATGAAGAAAAGGAGAGATGAGCTTGTGAAGTTAATCTTCTAATCCAAGTCTATTGGTCCTCAATGGTGGTTTGTAATTCCACCTGACCATGTAGAACCCATAGATCCACCCCACCATTCTCCTAGAGATAGTTACACAACCCAGAAAACCAAACAAAGAGGTACAAAGTATAAGGCTTATACAAATGCCAAATATGAAGCATATACTCTACACTAATATCTCAAATCATCATAAATCATAATGCAAGATCAAGTAAACAGATTCCAACAAAATTATATCATCCTCATTATAAAGCAATATCAAATAAGAAAGGCATCAAAATAATAATAAGACAATATACAAAGAATATGAAACATCCTCCAATAACAACAACAAATACAAGTAGGCACCATCAATGAGAAATACCAAAATTTCCCTCTAGTACATATCTCAATGCAATAATTGAAATGAGAAACAATAATAAACCTCTCAGGTGCTACTCAGCTATCAAGACCGAGACACTAGAGCGCTAAGTGTAGGGGGTTTCATCGTGTGGTCTTTTTAGGATGCGCCACACAAAAGTGAGCATTCTCTCATGTGAACAATAATGATGACAATGCAAGTCCCAATTCTATATGAGTGGGCATGCCTTCCCAACATCCTTGGCCTCGTACTGGTTCTCAAGGCATGTTTGGGGCATGAATTATCTTATTAATTTATTTAACTCACTCAAGTTTTTATTAGGTTATCTTTGAATTAAGATACTACCCAAATATTATTGCCTAGTGTACCACTTATGAGCTGAGGACATAAGTGAGAGCCACTCCCTCGACTCACTCTAGTATCCAATCTTAGACTCATTCTATTCCATTGAATGATGAAATAAAATAAAAAACACTTCCATAATACCACTTCCACTCATCACATGAATTCCAAATTCAAGGCACACGTGCCACTTTCTCATCTTTAACACAATACAAAGTCTCTTAATGTCATTATTCACCATATTTCTCAAATGCCCAATTATCCAATACAGCATTATAAAGATCAAATTTAATCCCAAGATTAAATTTTTGTATAGATTATCCATTATCCCACATCATACTATGAAGTCAAAACATCCAAATTCTACTTTTCATATTTTACACAAGAATGCCCAAAACCAATCATAAGGTAAAGCCTCCATTAAAGGACCTCCAAAAACTCATAAAACTCAAAGTGCAAAAATTCAAAATATATTCAATAACCATTTGCTCTTATATGAAAAATATCCCATCCAAACAATAAAATTCACAAGTCATGCATTCTAAGTCAATTTTGACAACATAACCTACCTAAGGCTATTTTTGGGAATTAAAAAAATCAAATGATACAATGCATGAATTCGATTGATTTAAGGATATAAATAATTATAAATACAATTACCTATCAAAAAAATTGATTTGGATTGAAAACAATGAGTAAATAGGGAGAAATCAATAGAACCCTACCTCAAATTGAGCAAATTTGAAACTTGAAAATCTTACAAAATCAATGGTGATCAATTCCTTTGGACATAAAAACAATCTCCCTGAGATGAATCCAAAGAGATTCTACTACAAGGAAACTTGCAGTCATACAATAAATTTTTTCACATAACCCACATGAAAAATCAACCAAATAAATACTTAGAATCTACATTCAAGAGAATATAAAACATACCCTAAAAATGTGACATGAGATATACATTGGGAAAACCATCAAGAAGGAAAAACCAAGGCTCCAAAAGCATCCAACATCCATGCATTATTCATTAATGAAAAATTACTATACATCCATGAAATCCTCAAATCCTTATCCATAAACATACACTCCATGTGAATAAGCAAGTAACCACACATCCCATGTCATACTTCGAACCTCCACAAATACTAAACCTAGTTTACCTCAACAACTACCCTTGTGGTTTCTTTTATAGAAACAAGCTCCCACAAAACTACAAAGTGGTATTACATAAACCATGTGCTACCTAACCCCTTGACCCCTCAATTAATATTTGTTAGTTTATTGATTTCTTTCCCCAATATTAAATAATTACATCAATTTAATAGTACAATGTAACAATACAATACCTAGTGGCCATGGGCACATCCATCAAGGTGCTCCTAAGTGAAACATTTACATAATAAAATAAAAAATATTACAATAATATGCATTATTATGCAAGGTTTACAACACCTATTTCCTAATATTCTTCCACTTGTTGTATACATTGCATAAGGGTCAATAAGTAGCCACAAACATGTACACGGAAATAATCCGTCTACCTACATATTGTTAGAATTGAGGAACACTGAGAGGGGGGTGAATAGTGTCCTAGCTTTTAATAACATTTTAACTTGATTGCATAACCATAAACCAAAAGCATTGAATAATAAACAACTTAAATAAAAGTAAAGCATTCACAACATCATAACACCATGATTTTTGCGTGGAAACCTAATTAAGGGAAAAACCACGGTGGGGATGGAACCCACAAGTATTAATTATGTAAAAATAAGATACCATGTTAGGGGTTTAGTACAATAGGGGAATTTACATGCATTCATGCACATTTCCTAGAGCTCACTGCTCAGGTTACAAAACATGTATACAACCTCCAGAGGCTCACTTCCATACAAAATGATTATCCAAAAAGGGTGAACTAGAAAATAATATCAACAAAGCTTGAAAAGTTCCATGTAAGTGCAAAATAAATATGCTCAAATGATATCCAAATCTCTGCTCATAGATCCATCAATCACATAAAACATATAGCAATCATATCCAACCATCGCTCATACTAAAATTCTCAAAATCTCGATCTTATATATCTAACATCAAAGATATTTACTCACTCTGTCGACCTCAAGATCAAAATAGATAATGTGTGAAGTGTCATACAGGTCTATCATCAAAACGTGTTCCTAACCTCAAACACAAGAATAAGTGTCATCACACATGTCATCCCTATCATTACGAACTATCAAACCGATTGGATCATCGATCCAATAGGATTGTTGATCGATCTACTGACCAATTGTCTCTGTTCTTCTCTATACTCAACAAACTAATACTTAGAAGACCATAACTCCATCAAAAGGTAATATAAAATTATGTGATCTTAGACCAAAATACATAAATACCTCTGACCATCTTCTCCTAGCTTTGCACTACAAAAATTGATCATACATGTTTGTACCAATCCATATACCAAAACCAGTAAACTGTGTCTGATATTCCATACTTAGCCAAATCTGATAGTCTATCCTTCGGTATTACCATATCATAAAAATTCATCACTATAACAATGTATGGTTTTCCTCAATTACAATATACAAATCCTTCATATCATCAATATCATGCCAACAATCATCCCCTTTGGGATTGATGACACCAATTAGTGAAAAATGACTAAGTGTCCAAAAATACCAAACTTACAAAAAGTTCCTCTCATAAAAAATCTATAACCCCCCTGAGTTGAATATAAACATTTTTCTCTCCTTATCTATCCCCCTTTGACATCAATGGACAAGGTCAAGGTCCTCATTAGCACTATTTCTACAAATTTCAGCTGTGAAGGCTAAGGGTTGTCTTTCTCCCGCTTTAGTCTAAAAGTTTTTGAATTTTGAATATTATAGCGGTTGAAGCATTCGGTTTTCAAAGTCTGTGGTAATGTCTTGTATTTTTAAGCCATTTTGCAAGGTCACAGATGTTAAGTCATTTTAGTTGTCAAGGTTGTGATCTTGCGAGTAATGTCAAAATCAAGCTCCGCTGTAAGGTCGCAAGTGATCTTTTATTAAGTAATTTCATGTTGTGAGCTTGCAAGTATTGGAATGTTTAATCATCATTGCTAGGTCACAATCTCTATTTTGTTAAGTTCTTTTACCTTGCGAGTTGGCGATTTAATAAAATGTTATGCCTTAGCAACGTCACAAGTGGTTGGTGGTTAAGTCCTTTTAACCCACAAGTGTTGCGAGTTGGCGATTTAATAAAATGTTATGCCTTCGCAAGGTCGCAAGTGGTTGGTGGTTAAGTCCCTTTAACCCACAAGTGTGTGACACAGTTAGTCTGGAGGTTTAGTTGGTCTTATCTTCTACTCACTAGTTTGGTTGATGTCTAAAATTTTAGGTTACGAGTAGGTGACGGTTTAAAATCTAGTCAATTTGTGGTTGTCGCAAGGCCGCAAGTGTTAACTAGTCATCTAACAATTTTATGTTGCGAGCTCGCGATAAAGGTTTAAATGGTTGGAAATATTCAATGGTCGCATGCTAGAAAGGGTTCGAGTCAAGTTAAGTTCTAAGTTGCAAGCTTGCGAAGAGGATCGATTAAGATGAAGATCAACAGTCATTGCATTCTCACTGATAAAGAAATAATATTCCATATGCTCTAGTGAGGCTGTGAGTGAAGATCTTAATGAAGATCAACAATTCTCTCTAGCTCACAAGATGTTGAAAGATCTGAAAAAGAGAGTAGCGAGCTCACGAGTGAAGAAGAATAGATAACATTGTCGCTAGCACATGAATGAAGTAAAAATTTCTTGGGTTATGCTGCAAGCTTGCAATTAGTTGCCACGTATCCAGGTGACAATTTTTTGACTTGTTGGACATACAAAGTGAAGGAAAGATTGAATGCTGAGCAATCAGGAAGTGACATGTGGACTCTTTCTCCCAAGTGTTATACAATTTGAATGATAATAAGATAGTGTATCATCTTAAAATGGAAGCACTTCCATGTTAAGAGTGTTTAGCCCTCCTTAGGGGATGTTTTTGGCCTCCATCATACTTTCCCCTCCTTTTGGCATCATCTCTTTCTTCTGTGCCTGTTTAGGACCCTGATTGGGCCTCTCTGGGCACCTTCTATCCCACCTGGCACTTTTTCCAGGGGTTCTGACCCCCTTGGTCAAGGTCGACCTTGACCTTGACCTAGGTCAGGGTCAACCTCAACCCTGACCTAGGTTAGGGTTGACCTCAACCTTGACCTAGGTTAGGGTTGAACTCGACCTTGACCTGGGTCCCCCTTTCAAATTTGGAAATTTGTCGGTTGTCAGAAGTCATCCAAAATTCATTTCCCGCTTCCAGGTCAGCTATTTTGGGGTTCCAAAGTGGTAAATATTAAATTATATTTAATATAGGTCCTCTTCTAGGGGCATGGGTCTAATTGGAATTTAATTCTCCTATGTTAGCCTCCTTAGAAGATTGTGCCCTAATTTCATATAAAAGGGAAGCTTTCTCTCTCATTTTCTCTGAGTCTTCCAAGTGCAAAAAGTTCTAACCAAGATTTTGATCAAGCATCCATTTCCAAGCTCTCAAGGTGTTCAAGTCTTCTTCTCAAGCATTAAAGTTCTCCATTGAAGATCAAGGATTCAAGCTCTCAAGCCTTTGAAGGGATTTGGTTCAAGCATTCAAGATTTATCATTCAAGCCCTAGATCTAGCCATCACGATGGTGTGATCTTCCTTCAAGATCCTTTGTTCATCCTTAAGAGTCTTTCATCATCTCTTCAAGGTGGATTCCAAGCATACAATCATGGAGGTTTATGGTTTCTAAAGTCCATGCTTTCATATCTACATACTTGTTTACATTTGAATTACAATTACATATCTATTCAATATCATAGCTTCATTGTTAGATTCAATTCTACTTCTTGCTAGCATTCTTATTTCAATTATTGATTTCAAGGTTAATTCCTAAATCAGGGTTTGACTAAGGGAAACCCCTCCCCCACAACAAACAAAACTCTTTTTCTTGTAGGTATAGGTTCAGAACAACAGATTTGAGACCAGATCTAGATACCCTTTTCGGTCAACTTCCAGGATCCGCGAACAAAGTCACTTTCAGATCTGTGCAGGTCAGGGTCGACATTATTGGGTCAGGGTTGACATTTATGGGTCAAGGTCGACCTTTTTCATAAGACAACATCAGAATGGAAAAATATTTCTGGGTTTTGTTCATCTCTGCGTTTCCTTTCTGGATCATACTTTGGATTTTCCAGAAATTGAGTACAAACCCCAAAAAATAGCATTCTTTGATCTGCAATATTTCAAGGTTAGTGCATTTCTCCCATTCCTTCAATTACTATCATATATCATTTCTATATATATAATTAACAGAATTTAAGGTATCTCTCTTGTTATTCTCCTTTCCAAATACTTGATTCATTTGTGTATTATCCCTTCCTTGGGGTTGATCAACTTGGATCTTCCATTTGTGCATTTGGGAATAAAGAGAAACATCTTATCTTCTCCCTAATCACAATTGTAACACTTCATCAATTCAATTCAATTAAGGTTAATACAATCTAGGAAACTCAAAGAATAATAAACACATCTCTAATTCCATCCCCCTTTACATTTTCGTAAGATAGAATATTCAATCTCTTTACATTTTAACACATAACATCCATCAACCAACCACATATATTTTATCTTACAGATAGGAAAGCCCTACACTTGGATTTTCACCAGAATTTAAAGAAGGAAT
Organism: Thuja plicata; assembly: GCA_018584345.1. NCBI lineage: Eukaryota > Viridiplantae > Streptophyta > Pinopsida > Cupressales > Cupressaceae > Thuja > Thuja plicata. The sequence goes on along the minus strand of MU224254.1, from coordinate 2,916,000 downwards.
AAATGCCAACAAGTTGCAGTTGTTGAAGGCCATTCATGCATGCACGAGAAGTAATGGTGAATTTTCAATGTTTGATTGAGATAAATTGCATGATTAAGCTCAGATTTCATGCAATTAATTTCTTCGTCCCAGAGATTTTGAATGTTGTAACAGAGATTGTGTTCTGAGGTTGATTCATAGCTATCTATCAACTTAGCAAGGATTTTTGGCTCCAAGTTTCAAAGATGAGAAAGAAAACGTCAAGTAGAGGTTCTAAGGCTTCTGGTAGATAGGTGGTGGTAAAGAAGTACGTGGATGAATTTTCAGACTTGTTACCAGGAACTTCTAGTGCTTTGAGTACCAATTTGATGGAATGGAAGGACTCATGGTGCCAATGCAAAAATTTAGACACTCTCAATGATTCAGGTAATTCTCTATTCTATTACTTCTGGAATAATAGGGTTAAGACAGTTCCAATGAGTAACCCATGGAATTTGAACATGTAAAAGTTAATTATTCCTGATGTTTTTTTATGTCGATTTGATAAAGGAGTTGGCAAGGTAGTATTTCCTATGTCTAGGGTGATTAGGAGGAAGAACAAAACTGCCCTAGTTTCCATAGACAGACACAATTTTGTAGAAGCCTTTAAGATTTCTAGTGCCATATGTACAAAAAATGATTTGGAATAGATAATAAGTGACCATGAAAGGTGTGAAAAAGTGATCAAGAGGCATGAAATGTCTAGATACATTAACTAGGGTAGATGGGAGGTTGGTCAAGATTCCTGACAATTTAAAACCACCATTTGATATTTCCTTTCTCCATTATTATATGCAATGTACCATCTATGGGTTGAGCAGGATTCTAGGATTTGATGGAGATACAACAATGACAATAGATTTGATGATGATGGAAATGAATATCCAACACCCAAAGGTAAATACAAATTATGATTATGTTGGTTATGTGGTGGAGTGCATACACAATGCCTTGGTGGAAATTCAAGGTGGTGCTCCTATTCCTACTTTCAAGCACTATTCAATTTTGATGTATTTAATTCTGTTCTACAATGAAAAATTCATAGATAAGGAGTTGGATTTGTTTAAAGAAGAGTTTGGAGTAGAAATGCCTTTGCAAAGGTGGACTCAAATAAATGAGACAATAAATCTCCTCAATCCTCTTTTATTTTCTTTGAAAATTGGATTGTTAGTCCAATCTTGGATATGCTAGGGGTTGACAGGGAGAGGTTATCCATTGATGTGAGGAAGATTTTAAGACCCTGACAATTTGTCCCAAAGTGGCCGATTACTCACAATTGGGGAGATTTCTTTTTCTTTGACAACTTTACGATCATCAATATTTTGTTGGAAGCTACAATTGAAACAATTGTTATATTTCCATTGATGTCAAACCTTAATTGGTAAGACAGTTGCTATCTTGTAAGATGCCATATAAATTTATTGATGGAGAAGATTTTAAAAGAGGAGATAACAAGAAGACCTGGTGAAATGGTTTAGTTATGTGAAGCTACAATGGGTACTTGATGAGATTTCATGTTGGTGAGATAATATGTTGTTTATGTACAACACCAAGTGAAGTTTAGAAGACTAAAAGTTTAGTCTTGACCAAGTAATAGAGCAGAAGATTAAGGAACTTATGTTTGTGCCAAGTGATGCAAGTGTCGACCGAGCATCAGTACATGCCGAGAAATTTTAGTGTTGACTGAGCATCAATATTTACCGAGCGTCAGTAAATTACCAAGTTATCTAGCGATGACTGAGCGGAAGAACACAATGATGATTGCATGTCAGTATTTTGACACTTTAAGGAAGATTTGAGATCCCAGCTGACATAGTTGATTTCTTGGGATATGTGAAGTGTATTTAAGATAAGGATGATCATTGTAAAGAATTAAATGAGCATTTAATATATGTTTAATCATTTGTATGTATGGATTCAAGGAGTTTTAGGATGTACTCTACAATGTAGATGGAAAACAAAATGTTGGAAGGATTCGTTGGATCTGACCAAACCCTAAGATCTATGGTGGTGATTAAGAGGCAAAAGATCTAGCTACCTAATCAGAGAGGTATAAGATTAACCTAATTGTAGGTTATGGTAAGTAGAGGTTAATTTAGTTGATTGGAAAATCTAAGTAGAAGGCTGAGAAGAGCAGTACAAGACTGCACAGTGGTGATTGCTTGACACATTTCCAAGCAAATATGAGTGATCGAAATGACAATGAAGGCTAGTTAGTGAATTATAATTTGAGCAAAAGTGGATTTGTATTTGCAAAGTGAGTTGTATGTTTCAGATCAATCTAGTGTTACTTTCTAACCATTGTATCAATCAAAATCCTTTTAAACAAGGTTGAACTAACAGTCATATTGTAAATCCTTTAATCAAGGTGACATTATAATGGAATGATCTAAGTCCTCTAACAAGGCTCACTTTTAATGTAGGGTGATTAAATCCTTTAACAGGGTCACATTTAACAATGTGCCTAGTAACCTTTAACAGGGTTGGATCCTCACAAAGCTCACTTCAGAAGAGTGAAAAATTGGTAGCATGTTACTGATGGTTTTTCCCATATTGGGTTTCCACATTAAATCCTGGTGTCATACTTGTGTGAATGATATTTGTTGTGTTGTACAATTGAGAGTTTTATATTCTGCAATTTGATTACTTTAGGGCAGTGAATTGCAAGTTTATGCTACTGATTATATGTTATAGAAACATAATGGATTATTGAGTAGATCTAAGTTGGTGAAAGTGTTTGAAAGTTCAATTGGTACCTCTAGACCTAAGGATAATTGTTTCACCCCCTCTCATTTATTCTAAATCATTCTAATAGATTTATGGGTGTTCTCAGCCCCCACATGTTTTACCTAAGTTTGTTCCTATCAGAATTGCTTTCATGGAATTCATCTGGTAGTTAACCCTAGTGGATAAGGAATATTTAGAGGTACATAAGAAAGGTACATTTGTCCCTAGGCTTTGGGTAGTGTCTAACTTCTCAATGGGTAAGAAGGCCTTTGATGAGGTCAATAGTTTTCTAAAGCAATACAAATTGGCTAATAATGTTTCTAGGTTTTTTGATTCTGAGGGTTTCCTTAAGACAACATTGAAAACCATGACTCCCTAGGCTACAATAAGAGATCATGAGCCTCTAGATGATGAGGATGTGGTCAGAAACCTGCCAGAGAAGAGTCAAGTCTAAGAAAGGAGAAGAAACTGGAAGGACCTAATGATAGAAGAGACATAATGGAAAGAATTAGATCCTACCTTCTCTGGTTTCTTCCTTGATACTCTATATTTCCAAAGAATTGAGAAGATGCTTGGTCTATATGAGAGCTTAATGGAATAAGTCAGGGATAACTTTAAGAAACCCCCTCTTAGGGAAAAGTGTAAAATCCTAGCGAACCTTACATTATTTTAGGGGAAATTTTTTCTTGATGAAGGCAATTTTTTTTTCCAAAATTAGGAAAATAAAATAAAGGTGAAAGCGATTTTTTCCCTGCTGAATGAAAATTCCATAAAATCCTGGTCAATAATGCATTAATGTGGGGAAAAGTATATATTGTATGAGGCAATTTTTTTTCTTTTAAAGTAAAAAAATTATAATATATGAGGCGAACAATTTTCTTTTGAAGGGAAAAAAATTATTGTATTGGCAAATTTTATCTACCGTTTGAAAATTTATTTATTTTGTTGGCTAATATTTCATTAATTATGGGCAAAATAAATATTTTATTAACGATTTTCAAAGGATGGGACTCGTCATGTGGGCCAATACCAAATGGCAATTTATTAGAGATGTAACATTGTAATTAATGCAATATCACGTCCAACAAATATCACCTTTATTTGTTTCCAAGTTGGTATTAATTAATGCAGACTCATCGCTCAACACTTTGGTATCAATAAGCACGTCTAGTCACATCACTAATCACACATGGACACATAACCTAACATCCATTATTTCATATTGTTAAATGTATTATTTGAGACCATTTGATGATCCTAGATCAATGACTGAAGTTTAATTTTGACCTGAATTTCTTGAAGGAAACATAGTTTTGCTGGAAGTCACCGAAATGATGACACATATCAAGCCTTAAAACCTGTACCGTAACCATGATCATTGATTACAACTAGTTATTTGTTTATGTGAACGGTGGATAGTGCAACTGCAACTTGAAACTCATAACTCAGTAAGAAATAAATGCTTTGTCAGTGACATTCTTTAACTACCATCCACTCAACACACAGATCAACAACATACAAATTCTTATAGATGATATTACCAAATTACCAATTTATGATTCTGACATGCATGGATTTATGGTAAAGATTTACATGGAGATATGAAAGATTAAGGACAATAGATTTAAATCTCTCACATGCATAATGCATTTATGAGAAAGATTTACATTAAAGATTAAGGACAATGGATTTAATACGATTAAAGAAAGAATAATTAATTGCTAAGTATCAGTGATCACTATCAATCAAGGGGCCATGGCTATTTATAGACAATCTAGCTTCTTTCCTCTTCAATTTGATTTTGGTAGATTAAGAGTCAGAGCTTTTGGTGGTTGAAATTTTGCCTCTGGTTTTAAGGTTTAGGTTTTTAGGTCTTTAGGCTGTCGAGAATTAAAGATGGAGACTCCAATCCGTTTGAGATGCACATCCCCTAATGAGCAGAAATCATTTTTGGGCAGCATCTCAGAAGAAATCCTCACTTCAGTTTGTAGGGAGGTTGGTGGCGGCGCTTTTATAATTTTTCTATGTTGATGTTATTGGGTCAAGAGTTCCTTGAGAATGTTGACAGATACCACATGTACATGGACATTACATCCTAGTTTTTTGCATCTCTTCTCGACCTCAAAGGAGAGAAGTTTGAAATGCTGATGCTTCTGAGGACAGTTTTTACAGAGAAATTCCTGGAGGACGATGTTGATGTTGCTATTTTTGTGGAATTAGAGGTAGGGATCCCTTGGCCAAGAGATATACCCAAGTTGTTGGAGCTGGGCAGAAATGTGGCTAGACAACCCTTTCTGTTGAACCTCAATGAAGAGCAACTGACGTAACACAGGAAATGAACGTGACTTGGGAGGGATTTTCTCCAGAAATGGTTTTTCCTTGATGAATTGGACGAGCTAAACTACACATGGCTTGAAGAATTCTCAAAGATTATCCTCCCTGGAAAATTCTACTCAGACGAAAGGGAAGATGAAGATCCCTAGTTTACCCATTCTCGTTACCCTAGTGTTTAGACAATGGACATGCAAAGTTTCACTTTTTTGTTTTTCTTTTTTATACCAATTCCATCATAGCGCTGGTCTATTGCCAGTGCCCTAGTAGGCTAGTAATAGTAGTAGTTTAGTTTTTTGGGCTAGTAGTAAGAACCTAGCAAGTTGCAAGTTTGCAACCCTAAACCCCCTCGTTTTCGCTTTGAAATTTTGGAGGGACTATGACAATTGTAAATTTTTAGAACATATTAATGGAAATTTTGCAACTTCATTTCTGTTTTCCTTTTAAGTTCTATGGATTTAACAATTTTAGTTTCATTACTTTGCACTTAGCATCTTCTTTGTGAAAATATCGATTGGCGTATTCTACTTCGATTGTATCTATCCAAATAAGGGTTTAAAATTGCATTTTATGGGTACAAAAAATGATTCTTAGACTTCTCTGTGATTGCAATATTTTAATTAGTTGCTTTATCTGTGTATTAGACATTTAAGTATGCTTCAGTAGAAATAAGGAAGTGATGGATTTGTACTTCCATTTTTAAATATGAGATTCTAAATTTTTAAAATGATTAAATTTCTTTATCAATCCACAGACAAAGCAAGTTTCTATTTTTAACATTTAAAAGAGTTTTATTATTGTTTACTAATTAATTCATATCAATGTCATCAAATTTAAAAATACTTATAAAAAGTATGTGGTCTACATTGATAAATTATATGACAAATTTGCTGATGTGAATGTGCCATATCGATATGTAATTTTGATTATAATACAAATAGAAATAATTAAATTACTAATAAATATTGATAATTGAATTCAATGTTAAAGTCAGAGTTAAACATTACTCAATATATAATAAATTGTTAAATATTTAATTTAATAAAATATTAATAATTTTCTGGCATATGGTGTATTTCTGGCCGAAGGGGAAATAAAACCCAATTTTTGCAGAACACTTATGGAATCATGACACGTTTCCACTCAGGTAGGCATCAATCGATGATGACGTATGACCAATGACAAAGAAAAGGTGAATGGGACCCATGATACCTGACAGTGATTGCCAATGATCGTTGGATGAGCAGAGATCACCAACGTACAGTGTCTTTCGGCTGAAAGGGAAAAGAAACCCCATTTTTGCAAGCCTATTCCTGAATCATGACACATGTTTACTCACACAGTCTGTGTCATTCAATGAATCAATGATGACATGTGAGGTGACTAGGTGATTACTAGTACCGACAAGCCAAAAGTTAATGGGACCTGCGACACCCGATAGTGAATACCAGCGACCATTGGATGAGCATAGATCAACGACCCAAGGTGTATTTTGGGCCAATTTGGGGAACTATCACCTCTTTTCGCAAATGTCCCCCAAAAATAAGGCACGTATCATGAATTAACACTCATGACTCAAGTAAGTATAATTAAAATCTAAATTGGAGTTGTAGACATATGTAAAATGATTAAGTGACATGTGTCTTAGTGACATCAGATATTTGTCTTCATAAAGAAGCAATAAAAGTTAACACGAGTCATGACGGATGACTCAATACTCACAAATGTACAATTTTTTCCCTTTAGGTTTTCAATCTAAGTTTTTCAGTTCTACTTCTAACTAGTATTGGAGATTCAGAAAGGGGTTACGACTTCTAGGTTGAGGATTGAGGAATGAAACATAGTCTCTCAACTCTCTACCATTCATAGTCTGCACAAATTGAAATAACGGGTAAAATCCCGAGTACCTACATCCCGCCTTTTAAATTTTTCAAATGTCATGGTTTACTGTTTAGATCGTAGAACTAGAATTAGGGTTTAATTTTGAATCACCCATGTAAATTATAGCTATGTAGAATTATTTGAATTGTAACTATGTAGTAAATAGTAATACTACAATGGGAAAAATAAATCCAAGATTTATGAGTAAAAGGAAAAGATATGAAACAAAGATAATAGAATTCCACAAACTGGTTAAAACACCAGGTTTCACTGATGAATTCCATGATATTTATGATCCTGTTATCCATGGAAATAAGAGAATCATGGAAATTAGATTTGCACTTGAAAATAAGTGGAAATATCTAATGAAGGATTCAAAATTTTATCCATTTAACAACATGGTAAAGGCAACGACAAATAAAATTGCAGCATGGGTTGCTAGTCAGCATGCATGGCATTACCTCAAGTATTCCCTTGTCCAAAAAATTTCATGGTTCGCGCCGAAAATTATGATGAAAATATAAAAGCAATTGTCAATAAAAATACCCAGGAGGAAATTTTGTCAATAATTGAGACTGAATTTGCTAGTCTTTTGGACCTAGGGTTTGAAGCACAAAACTCAAATGTGCACATTGAACTGAGAAAGCTAGCAGGGAATTATGAAAAAATTGATGCAATATAGAAGTGGGTGCTAGCATTTTGTTTGGGATTGGATAGTAACAAAGAAGTGGGTGCTAGCATTCTTGAAATGATTTTTCATATTCGTTGTGAAAAGGAACCAGTAAAATATAAATTTAATGACCACATTGTTCATTGCATGCAAGAAAAATTACTAATGATTAAAAGAGGTTCACAAAAGACATTTAGATTCACAACATACTTGTTCTATCTTCTTTTAGCAAAGCATCATGCAATATTTTAGACAAACAAGCTTCAAAGTCAGGTCCAAAATCCAATATATGAATGGACACCTGAGATAAGGATGAATGATAACAGAAGGAATTCTAAAATTTTGTAGACTTCTTTTTGGCACCAGTGTATCATAAAATTATAGGCATTCCAATTCCTAGATTGCCTGTGTCTTGTAGAGATTGCATTCAACTCTGAAGTGAAATACAATTGGCTGACTGGTACTATGGAAGACTACACTGTGTTAAGGTTTTATGGTTCAGTGGTAGAACCCTACAAACTTCCAATACATGTGACAAAGAGGCTATTTGTAGTAGAATATGTACGATTGATGGAGAGCACAGATGTACTCTTTAATGGTCAGCAAAAGAAAATGATATTTCCTTCCTTGCCTTTCTCATTTGGAGGGTTCATGTCTCAAAGAAGAGGATTCAAAGTGGCACAGGTTTTTTTTACAATTTTTCATTTTGTTGTTGACAATCACTGGAAGTATGATCCAATCAACATAATTGGAATAAAACTTAGAGAGAATGGGAACTCCGCAAGCAAATGTCAACATGAGAGTATGTCATTGATAGAAAAATTTAAAAACATGGAGTCCTGGGACAAGGTCACAAAAGAGATGGAGAAATATGCCGCGGAAAATAATATTTCAATACAAGAATTGTCATCACAAATTATGGCATTGCACAAACAGAAAGGAAAAGTGCAACACATAACATCCTACAATTTCTACCATAAAGTTGTTGAACCATCTAGAAAAGTTATTCCAAAAGACCTAGTGGATAAATGTAAACATGGTAATTAGACTCAAACCAAAATTTCTGATTTTTGGGAAATGAGGAAGAATCTCAGCGAGCCAAAGACCTGTCCAGATCTTTATGAAGTGGAAGAGGATCAAATATTTAGTGATTTGTGGAATGAGGAACATCTAGTTAAAGCGTATCACAATAATGATGATAATCAAGATAATGAGTATGAGCAGGGCTCTGTGAATCCCACATCCACTAATGTATATTCAATTGTTACTAGAGTCGATGTGTCCACAAAAGAAAAATATAGCAAAGGGGCAGAGATTATAGAAAAATGGGTTTTCCATGTTGGGGTGGTCTAGGTCCCGCGGGACAAGGGCCTTGGTTTCCACTTGCCTTACCCACTCCACCAAAATGTGGTGAGACACCAGTCATTGGAGGTTCATCAGAAAAAGGTACTACTCAGTCTGATACCCTTGCACCTTCATTTGTTGCAGCGTCAAATCTAGTTCCACCTTTTCCAAGCACTCAGATTCAATCTGAATGAAGTGCCACTCCCACTAGTGTGGATGGCATGGGTAGTACTAGTGTTCTGAAAAGGACATTACAACTGGACATGAAATCAGTGGATCCTAGAGATCAAGGTAGTGTAAAGAAGAAAAAGGTTATGACAATAATGCCAATGGTGTCTATGATTGTGAGTCCAACAATTACCACACCTTCAGGACAAAACCCTCTGAATAGTCCAAAACCACCACTTGTAATGGGTTAGGGTGTTACTGTTGCTAATCCTCATGGTGCAATTATTAGAACCACAAGTGGAAGCTCGTACATCACTGCAAGTTCTATTTCACCTTTCAAACATCTAATTATGTTAGAAAATAATTCTTCCTCCAAAGAAACAATTGCACAACAAGAACATATAGATGCAGAACTGGAAATTTTGAGGGAAAATTTGGAAGAGAGCAATAAAAAAGTTGAGGATGAAAAAGCCTCTTCAGTATGTTTATACAAAAGTGTGGAGAATACGACACATGCAAACAATAACTTAAATAAGGAATTGGAGAATGAGAGGGTAAAATCAAAATAGTGGGAAGAGAAAATAGAGGAACTAAGAAAACAAAGTGAACACTAGTTGTCAGAATTGAGAGAAGAGCTAAAGAAGGCAAATAATACAATTAAAACTTACGAAAACAACTTAAATGACAAAGTAAAAAATACAGTCAAGAAAATAAAACAAGACATTTGGGGGATAATAAAGGTGAGTGGTGATACTTTGTGTGATTGGTTTGAATTGAATGAAAGTCTTAGAGATGTTTTTGGGAAGCTAAAAGAGAACATTGAGAAGAACAAAAAAAATTCTCAGAGAGAGAATATTGAAAAATAGATTTTGCAGCAAATCAACACAACTAGTGACAGGTATTTGACAAGAAAGAGAATTAATGACTATGTTTTTGCAACAATGAAGGCAACATCTATCTTTCAAAAATGTCATAAACTAAGGGAAGGAGAGGAAATTGTGGCCTTATATGGGAGAAAACTCGCCAAGATGCATAAAAAAACAACCAAAATGATAAGTCTTGGTTTGCCAAATCCTGGTCTTGGTCTTAGTAACTCATCAACAAAATTTGTTGGAAGAGAAGCTTACAAAAAAAAGTTGGACGACACAATGACATCTAATTTAGGCAAGCTTCCTTAGGACACAACTCATGAATGCATTTCAAATTGCATCAAACCATTGACAAATTTGAATGCAATATTGGATGAATTATTTCTTTCAAGTCACTCTTCCAAGTATGGATGGATGATGAGGCTACATGTCATTTACTATAACTTGAAAATTTTTGACTTTCCAAATGACGCATAATGGAGCATACTAAAAAAACTAGCAGAATCATCTCATCAATCATAGTATGTGAAAGTACTTTCTTTTTTTTGATCGGTAATAAGTTTTTCATTAATATGTAAAAAAAGTTACATCATTTCCATACATGGCTCTAGAATACATCCATGCAAAAAACTTCGTTGCATTCTACTAGTTTCTTCTAAGGTCATCTATAGGTAAACATAGAATATATCAAGTCAATTTTCTATTAACAGAAATACAAAAAGGAAACCATTATCCCACTAACTAAACCACCTGGCAGCCTCCTCTTTAATCAAGTTACCAAAGGTGCCACCTTTCTCCACTAGGTCACCGACGTGGGTCATACCCTCAGCCACCCCACTCGTGCCTACATCCTCCTCTTCTCGGGCCTTCTGAGCTGCATTGGCCTTTCCGCTCCTCTTGGTGACCGGCAACTGGCGTCAAATCCATGGTCTCCCATTCTCACCCACATCCACGCTGGATTTAATAGGTGTCTGCTTCTTTTTCCACCGTGCGAGCTCGGTCTCAACCTTATCCTTCACCTCCGTCTTCCTTCTCTCCACAGCCTTCAAGTCCTTCCAACCACTAAGGGCTCAGGCTAAGTGGACCTCCTCAAGGTTGGTTTTTGACCAGAGCATAAGTGGCTGCAAACCTTTGCTTCCACGTCCCACCATGCAAAATGGCATGTCACCCATGTGCAAGTCGACCCCCACCTCCGCCCGTTGCATGATTTCCTCAACTCCTTCCACCCGTTTGATCGACATGCACTGTCGGACCACCCATTTTATCGCCATGCACTGTCGGACCACCCATCACACTTCATCTTTTGACTCCACCATCGAGAGCCCGCGTGCGACAAATAGGGACGAAATGTCCAAATTTGTTTATGGTTTCCACCAATTCTGCAAGTAGTGATCCCCAAAGATTTCCCTAATTGCAACCCAAAAATCTTCACCATCCTCATTGAAGACATGACTCAGATGATTCATCGTAATGGGTCCTTCAAATGCTAGGATTTGTCCTGTTGTGGTGAGGGAGAAATTGGCCTCCATTATGCGCTAAAGGCTTCTTTGCCAGTTTTCAAATTGCGGCCTTTTCTTCTTCTCGGGTGGCTTTAACTTGCTTCCGAAGTCTCTAGAAGCCAAAGGGTATTTTCATCATGTTGTCATCCCTTCCATCCCTTCACATTACTCCCTTCTATACTTTCTCTGCATTCACCTAATGGGAATCCTCGGCTTACGAGATCTTGCATCAAAATAGCTCGCGCTCACATGCATCCTCCTTGCCATCATATCCTTTTCCTTGTAGTGGGCAGAGCTGCCACGTGCTTTCGGTGGCTTGTATCTTCCATCCTCGGGTTTTACTATAATCAGAAGCCCCCAACTATGGTTTCCTTCATTGATATATTTGTTGACCTCTATATTTCAATTCTCAATTCTTCGAATAGTTCAAATTTGTTTTCGAGTGATCTGTTGGCACCAATATTTGAGATTTTATCCACCATCTCATTTGCCACTCTTGACACCTGTGAGACTTTGAAGTCTTCAAATTCTCCCACTAGATTCCTAATTCATTTGATATGTTTATTCAAATACTAGGTGTCCATTTGACCTTTGGCTATCCCATTTACTACCAGGAGTGAATCTCCTTCCAGATGAATTCTCCTAATTTGTAGTCATCTTGCCATTAGAATGGCCTCAAGTGCTACCAAACACTCGGCCTCGTTGTTAGTTCCATTTTTCAACCTTTTGGCCCCTAACGTCATTATTTCTCCCTTCTCATCCTGGGCAATATATCCTATCCCTGATATTCCAAGGCTACTGTGTGAGGCGCCATCAAAATTTATTTTGACCCATCTAAGGGATGGGGGTTGCCAATTACTCATATTGTCATCCTCGACCCGGTTCAGAGGTTGCACCCTCCCATTCCCATTAACGGGTGTATGTGAAAGTACTTTCAATCATATCTATATTTTATTTCTAATGGCTTGAATTGAGTTTAAAGTTTGAACTTTGTTTTTTGAATAGGATTAATGTAGCAGATCAGATGTTATTGTTAATTTACTAAACTGACATGACAAATGCAGAAATGTACAGTTGCAGAGATGTTGTACTTGTATTACTGATTTTGATTTTGAGACTTCACATGAGGCAAATTGACCTAAAGTAGTTGTTGCTCCCTTGTTTCTATAAAAGGGAATTCAAGGTCATTTGCTAAGGGTATTGTACTATTGAGTCATTGACTTTTGCAAACAGAATCACACAGAGTTGTGTACTTACTACTATTAATGAATGAATTGTTACATTGTATCATATTTGTAAATAAATTAATGAGAATCTCTATGAATTGTATCATATGTATTGCTATATTTTAAAAAAAATAATGAAAATCTTCAAGAATTGTACCATATGAGCTTAATAATGCAAATGAAAAGTAAAACCATTATTAATTGTAGAATTGATGACATTATCAACCACATTAATGTTTTTGACATTGGAATATGCTATTATGCATGATTAATGATGAGATATAGACACTCATAGTAGACTACAACAATAAGTTTAATAAATACCTAGGGCCTTCTAATTTGACAATGATTCAAGTTGCCACATCATCTCATTATCAGGATCCCCAGATTCATCACCATCAACATCATTGCTTCCTTGGTTCTTTTCTATGTTTTCTTCACTCTGCATACCTCGGCTTAACTAAAGTTCAATGCTACCAGTACCAATACCACTACACGAGTCATTGACACCATAGTCTCTGGCACTCCCACTTTGGTTTGAAATGTTGCCCAAGCCTCTTCTTTGACATGTCTTCCTCCACAATTTTAGTTTCCAATAAAGTAAGGAAAAGTATTAACATCATACCTGGATGTATAGAGCCTCAAGAAATTTTGCAAATTCTTGTCTAGTTTATTTCTTAGATTTGACTTTAGGAACTCAAAATCACTGAAAACTCTCTCATCCTACATCGACACCAATATCATGGCCAGACATAAATCAGCAAGCTTGCAAAATTCTGATATTGAATCAATCAACATTTCACTCTGAGCTAGAGTTTTCCAAAGCCTTGTTACCGATCCATCTTTGTGGGTGTTCTGCATAATATTATATTGTTCCCTTATTGTCTATGAAAAATGTCATTATTTCTCTCTCAAATGAGATTCATCTAAAATCCCATTTAGAGTTACTCCATTGAACTCTTTGGTTTTGCAAAAATGATATATCAAAGTTAGTAGCTTAGTTTAAAAATATTTCGAATTGTTGATACTCAAATATCGAGGAAAACACAATAGCCATGGATACAAGTAGTTTGATTGGAGGGAATCTTGTTCTAATCTGTGAGGAAAGATCATAGGAAATGTGCTTCACAAAAGCAGTTATAGACTCAACAATCTTGGTAAAGTCTTCCCTTTTAACATTTGATATTGACTTCCTGGGGTTCTTTCCTGGTTCCTCAGACTCGACCCTGACAAAGTTGTGCATTGGTATCTCAACTCCATGTACTTCTGCACATAACTCCCCATTTTCAACGATCTTTAAAAAGTTTTTAGGATTGTCCAATTCTGTGATTTTGAGCCAGCTGACAAATTTTACATCATCACATGATCGATAGAGATTATCGAGCGTCATGCATGTCAATTTATGCAGCACAACATATTCTGGAATATACATATCTCTTTGTTGGGCCTTGTTCATTATATTTCTCATTTCCTCCAGCATGGGGATAAGACCTGTTAACATTAAGAGTGTCTCTACATTACTTAACCTTCACAACAGCTCAGGAAATTTTGGTTGCCCTGCTTCTTCACGACTTGAGTTCATTAGACCAAGCAACGATTTATATTCTATACAACTTGATGCACTGGTCCATCCAAAGAGATCCATCTGGTATCATCATCCTTAAGAATCTTGTTCCCATTGGTTAGTCCTTCGACAAAGTGTTGAAATTCCCTAAATTATTTTGGACTTTGACAGAAGTATTGGTAGATCTCTTTGATTAAAACTTCATTTTTATTTGTACTGGAGCATGCTTGCTGACAACTCCAAAATCTAGATTCAATTTGTGGGCCATGTAGTGAATAACAGTAACGTAGGTGCACAAGAAGTTTGTATCTTTGTGCAAAGACCGCCCCTCTGGCCTTGCATTACTGAAGCTCCATCCACTCCAACACACACCAACTTTTTGGAAATTGTCATGTCATCAATACCTCCATATTCAATTAGCGAACTCCTTACTAGTTCAAATAATTTTTTTATTGTCGCATTATCCTTCATTTTAGCAACAGTTAGTAGATTAGGTTGGCGGACAAAATTGTGTATAGTATAAACATGCATGCATACCCATGAAGTATTATCTACTATTGTAACTTCATTTAAAGGCAATGCAATAAATTTTGACTCTTCAATTTTTGCCTTTAGATCCTCTTTTTCAATCTCGACAAGACAACTTTCCCATTCCCATCCACTGTTTACTGACTAGTGACTGTTAGGATAGTTAAAAATTTTCAGAAAGTGTAATAAAACATTCAATGATGGGTAATTTTTCATAGGACGTCCTCTGCTCAAAATATAAAAGAAACCACTTAACTAAACAAATTTTCCCATTTGTTCTACTTCCATTGCTTTTCCAAAAAAAGCTTCAATAGAGATTTTAACTTCAGCAGGGTTTGTCTGTATATTCTACCAAAATTCAAATAATTATGCATTCCTAACATGCTAAGATTCCTCCTTTTTTTCCATCTTATCACTTATTTTTCAACTCCATCTATGGTTTTTGTTTCGTAAACTTTACCCATATGCTTCTCTATGGTGTCAATTTTTAGCTGCAACCTATTTTCCTTCTTATTTATCTTGGTGCAAATCTTATATCTGCATTCTACCGGAGGCTCACCTCCAATGGGATTGTCCACTAGTTCAATGAATGGATACTTTGACACCCATTCTATTTGAAAATTCCTCGACAGATCCCACATCCTATCTTTTTTTGATTCTCTATCCTTTTTTGAATTGTACTTTGTTTTCTTCTTCCCTACACTACCATCATCTCTGGCATTCTCAGTCTAATCCAAGTTGATTATATCATTATGGATACTCTAGGTATTTACCTAAAAATCATCTTCAAGTTCATCGTGATGTGAAATATCAGGTTCGCCGACTTCTTTAATATGTCGCGTAGGTTCAAGTTGTAAATCTTGTAAATCTAATTGTGATGAAGTAGCTTCCCGATTTTGGCCAGAAAACATTTCCAACACCAAAGTATGATAATAAGGTTCTGTAGTTTGCTGGCCTGAGTGGCCTCTCTTGGCTTTCCCCACATGCAAGAGCCTTACCATTATTCTTGTTCGACATCTCCAATAAAATAAAGGCTGCCAAAAAAATGTTAACTTGTTGAAGAAGTGACAATAGAATATAAAATATATATAAACATGATTAATTGGTTATAAAATATATGTTTGAGGTCTCCCTGGTCACCACAACACTGACCACTAAGTACTAACTGGTCCCCATTAAATAAGAATGAACTCAAAATTGTAGAGTCGCAGACAGATAGAGGTGAAACCTCAGGTGAAATCAAGAATAAGATTACACTTACCTTTGCCTCAATTGCAGTCACCAATGCACTCAATAGTCTAAAACTTCGCTATCGATCAAATAGAGATATCAGGTTGCAACTGAACCAAATTGTGTACAATAACCCTGATCTATGAATATATTTATACCAATCCTTTTTGGTGAATTCAGTGGGAGGTATTAGGTATACAAATATTTGGCGAAGCCCGCGTAATTATAACACGTCTTATGTTATTTCCAAGGCTATTATGGGTTGTCCAATAACTTGCTACGATTAATAAAGTTGGCGAAAATGCATCGGTTTGAGACATGCGTCCACAAAATTCCAGGTGAATTTGGGGTTGCCTATAAAAATATTTGTATAAAATGATTGGCGAATATAGGCCGTCGATTTGGGGCTGCTTTGAAATTGTAGGCAAATTTTTAAAATTTATTGTGTCCAAAAAATATATTCGATTGGTGATATTGTAGAATAAATATAGAAAATTTATTAAACAGATGGGCAATGGGCCCTGACATTCAACCCAATATTTATAAAGTTTGGGCGACTGGGCGAACCCAATATACAAAATATATTCGCCAAAACCCCGATCACCGACATGCGACATTCACCAAATGTCGAATAATCGCCACTAAACTTATCGCTGATGGAAAATAACTAAAATAATATGAAGGGTTTATTTATGATCATGTATCTAATGCTTGCACCTAGTTGGATAGACATGTGTGCAGTTAGAGATGTTGGACATGGTGGTCACAAAACAAAAGAAAGGTAGCGATATTCAGGTATGTATTTGAGCATGACAAGTAGTATAATCTCTTTATCATACTAACTTCTATTTAGATTATATAAATAAAATAAGGTTGTGATGTGTTTCTTATTTTATTGTAGTACATTATTGAAAATAAAATATTCTACATGTCTTATGAGTATTATGTCCTTGAGCCAAGGGTTCCTTGGCGGGGCATTACATGTGACATCCTTATGTCACAAATATATGCTAATAAATTTGATTTCCAAGTATTCATTTTTTATATTGTCAACATTTTCTTTAATATGTTCATTTCCATATACTATTTCTCTTCCCAATGTCTACTTTGACGTGTTTAACATTTCCTTGTGTTATATTATTTTTTTGCTCGAGATTATATATGCACTAAAGCTAATAATAATTACTTTCATATAGAAACAAATTTGGTTGTGCTCAACTTGCTTCATGATGTTTGAAACTAGATAGTTGACACATTGTTTGGTATTTGGGGGTTTTGAATACCTTAAATAACAAATAATGCATCAATTTTTTAAGCACCTCCATTATTGATCCTACTTATAATAGAAATAGTATACATTTAAATGAAATTATAAAATGGTTTTTGTACATCCTCAAGAGAATTAGGGATAATATCTATGATTTGCCTATTTGAACTACTATTGTTGTGTCTTGAAAATTAAAATGCAAAGCATTTTAATTGCTATTTAAATGCTCATTTAATGATGCAATATGTCAAATCAACCAATAATTAAGATTCCTGGTGTTGTTATTATTATTATTATTATTATTATTATTATTGTCATTGATGTCAAAGGGCTAATCAGTGGCATATTAGGCCAGAACTGTATATTTTGAATAAATAGACTTGTAGAAGAGGAAAAATATATTATAACAGTAAATATGTGTTAATACAAATATGTTTCACATGTTGGTTGACTTATAAGTGCTCCTTCAATTCAATTGTTTTGAAGTGGTCGACTTGTTCACTAATGAAAACAAATAAGATAAATTTAGATTAGGGACAAACCTCCTCATGAAGTTATCACCTATTTTTGGGAAGTTCTTTGTAAATTAGACAAAAAAATATCTAAGTTGGCCAACCGCCTAGATGCAAGTCCACCTTGGGCAAAGTTTTTTAAAATATATTTTGTCTTGTTGTTGGCTGAGCTATTGGAAGGACATAATCATTGGATGAAGGGGTGTTGTTTGGAAGGTATAAATTAAATATGTTTGAAGGTTATTTACACAACAATTCATTGAATATATTTCTTATATTTAGTGTTGACCTAGTGCAAAAAAGAGCGGATTTATGAGTAGAAATCAAACATATATTTGGAGCATACCTAATGCACATTATTGTAAAGATACATTTATAATTTGGGAGAAATCATTAAAGATCATATTACAAACCTTAGTAGAGGTACATATTATAGACCTGAGATGAAAGTTCTAAGGCTTATTTTTGTTGAAGTTGTGAGTAGTTCTTGAAGGTGATCTCTATACTATACCCAAAAACATTATTATTATATTGGATTTCAAAGGTTGGTACATCTCACTCAAAGAGATGAATGTCTCTTATTAGATTGGTGTCTAGTTATAAGGGGATTGGTGTCTCCTATGGGGTGCATATGAAGTTGTAAGAAGTTTCCTATAAAAGAAATATTTTTTCATGGTTTTCTCCTACAAGGGTTTCCATGTAAAATCATATGTTCATCTTGTGTTCTCTATATAAGATCTTAATTGTGTGGGTTCTTTTGACTATTGATATATGATTGCTAAATTTTAAATAAGAATTGTTATATGTTGATTCACACCCTCTCTCAATATAAGTGTGTGTGTATTTTCTTTAATTGGTATTAGAGTGGGTTCCTTCTATAAAGCCCAACCACTTGAAATGAGATCTTATAGAAGACACATGATTGAGAAAGAATCATATGGTTCCTAATGAAATTGAGCACCTGTATTTAATGGAGACACATTTAAATCCCTTAGGGTATGGCATTTGACAATTGGTCAAAAGAGGCTATAGATCATCGTCTATTCCCAACATATCAAACCAAAAAAAGGGAAAGTGAAAATAATGCCAAGAATGCAATAATATGCAGTCTAAGCCAAATTTGAGTTTGTAAAGTTCACGCATTGAAAATCAGTGAAGGATGTGGGAAAAGTTAAAGAATATTTATGAAGGAGATGATAAAGTAAAGAATACAAAGTTGGAGACCCATCAACAAAAATTGAAAACCTTAAAATGAAAGAAAATGAGAGCATAACTACATATTTGCTTTGTGTTGATGAGATTTTTTAACACAATAAGGGGTCTTGGTAAAACAATTGATGAATATATGATTATTCAAAAAATACTAAGAAATTTACCTTATAGATTTGATTCCAATGTGTTGGCAATTGAAGAGATGAGAGATTTAGAAAAAATAACAATGGACAAGTTGCTCCTATTTTTGGTTTGGCCTCCTTAGGCATTGTAGATCCTACTCAATCTCTTTATATTGGTGTGACCCCATCTAGCCAATTGGACCCTTCTCTGTATGTTGCTCTTGTACCTCTTCAACCTTTGGCTAATGATGTATAGCCTTCTAAGCATTCTACCCTTTGTGCTGAAAATCTCACAAAGGGGACTTCTCCGCTTGTTCCTTGTGTGGTGGGAATTCGATTGATAGTATTTCCTTGACTAGTGTTCGTTGGTGTAGGTTAGATAATTCTTCTTCATTTTCTCATTATCTTTTCCACTTTGCGAGAGAGTTGTCTACTCACTATTGATGTGGTTTAATAAATTATTTTTCTAGAGTGTTGTTAATGGTTTTTTTCCTGACCTTGTTATAAATGATCTTTGTGGTTCATTTCTATAAGGGGGATGAGTTGCATGAGATCCTCACTGCGTTTGAAATGAGAATTGAAGAAAGACCATCAAGACCAAGAAATAGCCTTCCAAGTATCTACAGGAATAAGGAACAAAGGTTCAAGTGAAGAAGATGAAGCATATCTTTTGAGAAGATTCAAGAAAGGATCCACCAAATACAAAGTTAAGTATACTCTCAAATGATTTAATTATGAAAATATAGGTTATTTTTCTCCCAAATGCCCACAAAATGGAAGTGAAAGCAGTGAAGAAGAAGTATATTACGACAAGGAAAAGAAAACAAAATTATTTTTGTAAGATGTACACTCAAGGGAAGTCTGAGAATAAGAAGAATTTATGAAGACACAAGAAGAGCCTATACGCTCAAGCGAATAATAGCTCATTTGAAGAAAGGGATGAAAGGTTTTTAGAAATTGATAGAGAAGCAATTATTTTCATGACCATAGAAATTAAAGAAGAAGCTCCAAGGTGCAAAGATAAAGGAAATGATAAGGTAGAAATGGAGGAAGATACTATAGTAGATCTTGAGGAATAACTTGTCATCACCATAAATGAAATCAAAACACTCAAGAAGCAAAATTCAAAGTTGAAAGACCAAATTCAAGAAGACAACCAAAAATCCAAAAATATAATTATAGATTTGAAAACTCAAGTTGAAGAAACCAAACGCATTGAAGGTGTCTAAAAAGACCAACTAAAGGAAAAATAATCAAAGTGTAAGAAGCTTGAATACAAAATTGTTTCTTTGAGGAAGGAACTAGAAAAGACTAAAGATTATCTCAGTAGATACATAAAGTTTGATAAAAATTTTGAGATGTTAGAAGACCTTATCAACTTGCAGAGATCACCATTTATCAAAATTGGACTTGGTTTTGATGGTGAATGTTCACAAATGATAAATAAGTTGGAGAGTAAGAATTATGTTGTGTCCCTCAAAAGTTCCAACAAAGATTTAAACGAGAAGGTGGTGAACAAAGAAAAGAATAAAAGAGAAGAAAGAAAAAAGGAAGAAAACAAAGAGGAAAAGTAGAAGGTAGATAAAGTCTCTTACTTTCAAAGATTTAACAAGGACAATCTCAAATGGTCCCTCTTTCAAAGGATTCCATGCACAACCAGGTTCAATTATTCATTTCATGGCAATTATTTTTCATGAAAATATTATGGTCATAGAGAAATGGATTGTAGATTGTGTACAAGAAAGGATTTTTGATTTTCTAAAAGGAACTTCAACTCATTTTCCCCTTTGGTGGATTAAAATGTCATATGCTATAAGTGTAACAATTTTGGACACAATTTGTTTTTAGAGGCAATTTTGTTGTGGCACCAAGATAAAATAAGAGGGATGCTCATGACAAGAAAAATGACGAAGTAAACAAAGTTTAGAAAAGGAGCAATAAATGAAGGAAATATTCAAGCTTGTACAAGTTGCACTATATGCTCAAGATGAGAAATACCGATGGTATGTTGATAGTGGTTTCTCAACCCACATTAATGGTGGAAAAATAAAATCCATCTCTAAAGAAAATGAATGAAGGAACACAAAATTTGGGGATGATGCATGAACAACATAAAAGATAACAAAACACTTAGTATACATAATAAAAGAACTAAAACTAAGGATGTCTTATATGTTCAAGGATTGAAGAATAATATTCTAATTTTGAGTCAATTGTGTGACCAAGGGCACACCCTCACATTTCATTTTGGAGGATGTAATTGTTGGAAACTACAATTGAAACAATTGTTATATTACCATTGATGTCAAACCTTAATTGGTAAGACAATTGCTATCTTTTAAAGTGCCATATCAATTGATTGATGAAGAAGATTTGAAAAGGAGAGATAACAAGAAGACCCGATGAATGGTTGAGTTATGTGAAACTACAATGGGTACTTGATGAGATCACACCTTTACAAGGTAATAAATTGTTTATCTTAAGTCTAAGTGAAGTTTGGATGACTACAAGTTTAGTCTTGACCGAGTTACAAAGCAGAAGATTAAGGAACTTAAGTATGTGCCGAGTAATGCCGAGTGATGCGAGTGTCGACTGAGCGCTAGTATATGCCGAGCAAATTTTAGTGTTGACCGAGCATCATCATGTGCCGAGTGTCAGAGAATTACTGAGTTACACAGTATTGACCGAGTGTTAGTATTATGACAGTTTGAGAAAGATTTGAGATCCTAGTCAACATAGTTGATTTTCTTGGGATATGTGAAGCATATTTAAGACAAGGATGATTGTTGTGGAGAATTAAATGAGCATTTAATATATGGTTAACCATTTTATGTATGGATTCCAGAAGGTAGATGGAAACAAAATGATGGAAGGATTCGTTGGATCTGACCTAAACCTAAGATCTATGGTGATGATTAAGCAACAATAGATCAAGCTACCCGATCAAAGAGGTATAAGTTTAACCTAATTGCAGGTTATGCGTGTGTGGTATGTGGTTAATTCAGTTGATTGGCTAAATCTAAGCAAAAAGAAGAGAAGGCTGAAAAGAGTAGTGTGGTATGTGATTGCTTGAAGGATTTTTGAGCAGATCATAGTGATGGAGATGACAACGAAGGCCAGTCAGTGAATTAACATTTGAGCTATAATTGGATCTGTATTTGCAAAGTGAGTTGTATGTTTCAGATCACAATTTGTTGTTACTTTCTAAGCATTGTATCAGTTGCAAAATCCTTTTAAACAAGGTTGACCTAACAGTCATGTTGTTAAATCCTTTAATCAAGGTGACATTCTAATGGAATGGTCTAAGCCCTCTAACAAGGTTCACTTCTAACAGAGTGATTAAATCCTTTAACCGGGTCACATTTAACAATGTATATTGTAACCTTTAAACTGGGTTGGCTTTTCACAAAGCTGACTTCCGAAGAGTGAAAAATTGGTAACATGTTATTGGTGGTTTTTCCCATATTGGGTTTCCACGTTAAATCCTGGTGTCATATTCGTGTGAATGTTATTTGATGTGTTGTACTATTAAGAGTTTTATATTCTGCAAATTGATTATAGTAGGACAATATACTGCAAGTTTATATTATTGATCATATGCTATAGAGACCGAGTGGATTACTGAGTGGAGCTGAGTTGGTTGAAGTATTTGAAAGTTCAATTGGTACATCTGGACCTTGGATAACTAATTCACCCCCTCTAAGATATTCTAAATCCTTATAACATTAATATTATGAAAAATGAAAAATTGATAAATGATACTTATAGAATATATAATAATATGTACATTCTCAATGAAGGAAAAAGAAAGAAAAGATATATGGGGCAAGAAGATGAGAGTTGGTTGTGGTACATGAAGATGGAAAAATATTATTTGCAAATGGTGCCAATTTGGAAGACAAAAAAGTACAAACTTCAAATCTAAGGAGTATTCTATTAAAAATCCTTTGAAACTTGTTTACATTGATTTGTGTGGACCAATAAGGATGAAAATATTACAAGGTGAGAGTTATTTCATGTTTATGGTTGATGATTATTCTAGGATGTCTTCTATAGCTTTTCTTAAAGAAAAATCTAAAGAGATTGATAAATTAAGAAACATTAGAGTTTGAAACCCTCAAAATAGAGTTTGACAATTAAAAACCCCTTATCTCGAAAGGATCCGTCTATCTTGACACAAAAAAATGACATGGTACATGGACACAAGGCAAACATGACACCACGAAATAATACATTGTTTATGAAACATTTGTTCACTGTGAAATGTTAGAGGTTCAATTCCTATATATATATCTGAAGCCTACATTTTTAGAAACTTTAGAAATTCGAACGCTCCAAGTAGAGCTCGACACCTAAAAACCCCTTCTCTCGAAACCCTTTTTGAACATCCTCTTAATTCACATTTTTAACATTATGTCAAACTTACAGACATTATTGAGCGCATATAGATTACCCGGTTTGCTTCATTCCCCGTTTTCCACAAAACAGTTCATTGGAACCAGTCGTCAATGTCCCTCCAAAACCCCCTGGAATAGGAACACATATTTGAGTCAGAAAGAGAGCAACAAAGAAGATTAACATAAATTTTTTTGACTCTTTCGATACAATCCTAACATTCCATGTCGTTTGCAACAAAATCGTCCAAGAAACACACTTGCTGAGTAAAATTTGCAGCTGGCAGTGTTCATTTCTCGCAGCTGGTCGCGTGTTTTCCCCCGACGTCCCTCGAAAGTATGAAATGAATTGCTAGTTGTGGTGTTTGGTATTTATTTCCACCGCATTTGATATTAAAATTTTTGCCGCTTTTGAGGAGATTGTCTGTCGGTCGGAATCTCCCTAACCGTGCGGTTTGTCGTCTAATCCCGTGCAACCGTCTGCCGTCTACCGCTCAATTGTCCAATTCCATCCGTCTGTCTCTCCATTTGTCTAGACGTGCCTCTCTTCTTGTGCCACGTCATGGTGGTATGGTGGTGATGGGCATACATACTATTATATAGAAGGCATGCATTTTTTGCATCTGAATAGCTTAAGGTATAACTACCCATGATTGAATGAAATGTATATTGGTGCAATATTGTTATTGTTGATGATAACTACCCATGATTGAATGAAATGTATTTGATATGTATTTGCTAAAAAGCAACCAATCATATGATGCCACATCAATGCACCAACAAAACATGACATACTGCACAAGTATGAGTCTCAATTTTTGTTTTGTTTTATTTTGGGGAGGGGTGCTTTTTGAACACCTTGACAAAAAGCATGCTAATGTAACATAATATTTGATGATGTGGCTCTAAAACCTTAATTATAACATTTTGAGAAGTGTGAAATTAGCACCCTCGCTTAAAAATAGAAACATAATATTGAAATATAATAAAAATATTTCCTAACCTCCAATGCAACTGCCATTTTAGACTGATTAATATGGATAAAAATATTATTATTTTTATTTTTATATGGGGTATGGGCTGCTTTATAAAAAATTAAAAAGTTTATTGGTAATCGAGTTAAACAGATGAATTGCTAAATAAAGGATTTTCTTGATATGGAGTAAAGTGCGGAAAAGACCTGAGCGACAGTACACCTTTTTCGAATAACATGTAACACAAAATAGATCGTAGCCGTCCAATATAATAAATTTCATCGTAGCCGTCCGATGTACTCATGTGAATTTTTTGTCCTTCTTAGAAACTGAAGAAGGCCCAAAGAACAAAAAATGCCGTAACCCTTGAATTGGATATCATCAGCCTTGGGAGTCGAACCATGGACCTGGTTGAAAGCAAACGCATATTTCAGTTTGTATCTGAATTCTTCGGGGCAGAAAATGCTGAGAGGAATGATGACGAATACAGCTACAGTTAACTGAGATTTTCTGTGGTTTTATAGAAGCAGGCTTTCAAGAATCTCTTGATCCTTATGACAATCCACTCTCCGAAAAATTACAAGCAAAATTATCATGAACTTAGTAGGCGAAGACTGTCATTTGGTGTTTTTATGTGGTTTTTACTTTTATCTATTTTTTTTGGAGTTTATGTTTAGAAATTGAAAGTATTTTGTTTATCCAGTGTGTGTTTTTGGAATTAAACCTTCTGTTTGAGAGAGGCCGTAATCTTTCGAAATGTATACATTTGTCTAGCCGAAGGACTCGGTTTGGTCTTTTGCCGTGGATTTGCGTTTACAAGTAAATGATTTCGAGTTTATGTGATTAGAATTGGAATTGTAAGTAATATACTGTTTAGGTGTGTTTAGGAGTTCGTCTTCCATGCTTGCAATGACTTTTAATGACATTAATTTTGGTTTTAGGGATTGTAAGGCAAGTCTAGAGCTGCCGTAACTTGTGGCAACATTATAGATCAGGATTTTCTTTTTATTCTATTTTACTGGAGTTTCATTTTTTTATTATGTTCTCGTCTCCCAGCGTCGTACATGTGTTTCTGTCTTTGGCTGGCACGAGAAATCTTGCAATATACTTTTTGTTTTCTTGGTTTTGGTCAAGGGTAGGCTGCGTTCATGGGACCTTGTAGGTTATGATTGTGTAATTTATCATCAGGGGGTATTCAGAATCTGGGTTTGAATTTTTGATGTGAATTATTGAATTAAGCCGGGATAAATTGAGTGGTGGAGAATTTGAATTGAGGGGGTTGAAATTGAGCACTGGGAATTGTGGTGGAATAGCGAGCTTTGAGAAATTTTTGGGTCCTAATATAATGGGCAACGTGACATCTAGTGTGGCTGCAAGATTTGCATTTTTCCCTCCCAAACCACCTACTTATCAGGTGTATAAGGATGGCAACAGATTCTACATTACTGGGATTCCTCCAGTTAACAACATGGATGTTACTGTGCTGGATACTAAGGCAGGGAATAAAGTAGTGGCAACTTATTGGCGTCATCCTTATGCCCACTTCACATTGCTTTATTCCCATGGCAATGCTGCTGATTTGGGTCAGATGTACGATCTTTTTATGGAGCTCAGAGCACATTTACGAGTCAATGTAATGAGGTAGGCGTATGCATAGGCATTTTCTATCCTCCTACATTACTAGGGAAATAAAAGGATAATTTTTTATAGTTTTATAATTTTGTGTTAAAATGTGCTTACTTAAAAAAGTTTGGACTTGGTATCCAGTCCCGATATGTCAGACCAAATTTATTTCTGGAATATTGCAACTCGAGAACAGAAAACTTGGATGGTAAATATTACAACTAAGACATAGCCCCATGGGTAGATGAGTTGGCTTGGGTTGTGGGTTTGCCCCCCATAGGCCTTGGATTCGATTCCCTCCCGGATATAAGAGGGGGGGACTGCTTGCGGGCTGTGGATCCCTCAGGGGACTAGTCTTGCCTCTGCTCGCAAGACTAGTCTCGCCCCTTCCTGGACCCCAACTTGGCAATTTGTAAGTCCTGGGCTGTGGGCTGGGTCGTGGAGATACCCCTGGCGTAGTGAAAAAAATTGCAACTAAGACATGTTATTCCTTTAGACAAAACCTGAATGCAGATATGCACAGTTTTTGATATTTCGAACTTAAATGAGATTATATCATAAAATGTAATTATGGGCTCTTTTTTCCCCAAATTTTGTCTGAGGGTATTTAAAAAAAAAGAATATCTCGTTTCCTCATAGAAGCATCCAACATTGGTATATTTGTAGGATATTGCAAGCCTAAAACAACAGACCGGCATTAATGTACGTAAAGTTTTCACAGTCCATTAGATTAAGATTAAGTGCTTTTTGATTTATTTATTCATCAATGTTTTGATTGCAATCTGTTTCATCCCTAGCATTTTAAAAGGCCACTTTTACATTTCTGCTGTCATTTGCTATTTTCTTGATGATGAATCGTGTGATCCCAAAACTTTGATGTAAACAAAAAATGCAATTTCTCTACAAATTCTTATTTTTAAACTAGCATTTAAAATTATAACTAAGCCATATTATTTCTATGGTTCAAACTTCAACTGGCCTAGTGACAATGAGGGTGATATTAGCCATTGAACAAGCCCCAAGATGCAATGTTACGAGCAGATAGATAAACACTGCGATACAAACAAAATTGTAAACATATGTTAGTAACAGCTGAATCAATTTTCTTGGACTTAATGAGATAATATCTAATACCTACTATGTATTTAAGTGATGGCTTAGCATATCTTAGTTTAAAATGCTCCAAAGACAGCAAAAGGGCAAGTTGCTTACCAAAGAAAGATAACCTTATTTATTTAAGCGATGGAGATAAGATGGCTGGACAATGCCTAAGGAACATCAGATTTGTTTTTGAACTCATATACGTTTAATTTTAGGGTCTAAGTTCTAACTTCTAACAGTTAACAGTAAATGAGAAGGCTTCTGTGAAACCGAATAGTAGCATATTCCCCAATTACAATAACATTTCTGATTCCCATCAAACTTTTGAAAATCTACAAGTGATTTTCAATCCTCCCCTTTCTGACACAGGTGCCAACAGAAACAGCCCATGACTTCAGAATGAAAAGACAATACTGAATATGCATTATTTATCCTTTCTCATGCACTAAAAAACTGACAATATTTAATATTATATCATACTCCAAATATGTTGTCTTGCGGGCCAACAAGTCCCATCAAGTTCACAAACTTCTCACATTCTGGACTGTATTTTGCTCAGATTCATATTCAAAGCTAAAAACTAAAAACCTAAAAGGAAGATGGTAAAAGAAAATGTCTTCCACTTCTTGCTTCTCTGTCATGATTCAAACAGAGATTGGTATTTTCTCACAACACTGCATACCTCTATTTGTTTTTCATATCTGCTTTCTACACACAAATAAGATAAACATTGAAGAGCCCTTGGTTCGGTGGTGAAATTGAATGGTTCTGAATGAGTTTGCCAGGGATCAAGTCTTGCTGAGTGCAAGACCCTCAACCTCATAAGGGATGAATCATGCCCCAACTGATTTTGGTGGAACAAATATCCTTCAGTCCTTGAATCTTAGCCAAAGAGGTTTCAACTTTCAACATAGACTTGTGCACCCAAACGAGGTTGCGAAAAATGATTTGGGATTGACATAAAGCCTTCTATCATAAAAGGAAAAAGAAAATAAACAACAGGAAAATGGATAGCGAAAGAGAAAACTAAATGTGCAAGTTCTCTTTCACCAAAATCCTGGATAGAGAAACAAGACTAGATATTTATATATGATCTATTTCTGATATAACAAAATCAGGAACAGGTCTTCATGGCTCAGGACTGCTATCAATGCTGGTATAGATTTAGCAACTGCATGTCCTTAATGGGAAGTCTTAAAAAATGCATATCATATAGAGTAATTTTTGAGGGTTATATGAATATCCAAGTTTGAATTTCAAGCCTTTTAGGCTTCTATCTGAGGATTCAACTTTAATCATTTCTCCATCTTCTGAGGGTTCTTCCACATAGGTGTGAAGGGCTTCATCAGGTAGTTAAGAAATAGAATTATCATTTCCTGAAGGGATCTCATCAGACAAGAATCCAGAATAGTTAATTGCAGATTTCTCTTGTTAGTTTGATAAGGATTCCTCCAGATCATTGTGGTACTGGTGCAATAAATAGGTACCTCCTGCTTCAGAAAGAATTCCTGTAGTAGATGGATTTGCATCAGCTTGAAAGACATTCTTGTTCTCAAAGGTTCCTCTTGTGTCAGGCATCATTTCTCTAATGACTTTCTCCAAGTGGGTCCTTCTCGCTCGTTCAAATCTTGAACACATTCAAACATATTGTGAACCTATATGTAGTGTTCAGTTTTCTGGATCCTGTTATTGGTGAAGTAGGTAATATCCAGTTCCATCTCTTTAACAGTCACATTGGCTGCTCTCTTTCTTTTCTCAATTTTAGGGTGATAGAAAAAAAAACATTTTCCCTTTGGCCTTCACTTTATCATCCCCACTGCTACCTCATTTTGGCATATCTCCTCACTACCTGTTGGAGGCGCCATTTGAAACAAATACAGCTAGGATACTGGAGAGTGAATACTTAGAAATAGAGAGGTATGAGTAGAAGGGGGATTGAGACTAATAAATGGATTCCTTGTTGGAAACCTACCACAAACCTATCTTAACAGGTGCTAACCTTTCACAATAGTTCTCATTCAATGTATGTAGTGAATAGAAATCAGGCTGGAAAAATCCTTCATAATTTTTTTTTCTACTCTCTTCTTTAGTCATCAGAATTCCATAAAGCTTCAGAATTTTCATCATATGCAGAAAAGTATGATGCTTGATTATTGCCTACATTAGTTGTCTAAATACTGAGAAAAGGTTAACCGGGGAAAGAGGAGAAAGAGGAAAGAGGAAGCGACGGGTTGTATATGCGCTAAAGGCAGATATACAGCCCTCTACACCCTAATAAACTCATTTCCTTCGTTCCAGAAAAAAGCTACTCAGCTTATCACCCTATACAAGGATCTTCTTGAACAAAATTCCAACCAAATAAGATAAAGGTTTTGAAGAGCTTAAATCTTTACAAATTTGTGCATACCACACCAAGTGGGGGAGATCTGAAGGCCACTTCATTCCACTTTTAAAATCCAAAAATCTTGTCACGAGTGTTCTTTGAGTTTTGGGGACTGGGGACTTAGGGGTGTGGTTTTGGGAATGGCAATTGTTTTTGGATTTTGGGGTCAGCAGGGATTTTGGGGCAGCTATGAAAAAGTTGTGAATATTTGAAAAAGTAATTTCAAAAAACAGTAGAAGAAGCTGAAATTTGTACTAAGTGCTGAAGGTTTACTTTGACAATTTGACAACTAACTGAGTCAGTGATCAACAATAAGCATTTACAGTATAATATTTGTATTCATCAAGTTCAAAACATGAAGTACAAAGTTACACACAAAATACAAGGCTTATCTAGCTCATTGTTCGCTCTAAATGCCATGGCATACTCCTCATAATTGGAACTGGTAGACTTGTTTAGCTTGTGCAATAGCTAACTAAACCCTTTGTGTGTAATCTGATCATCATCAATCTGCATTGGCTCCTTAGGATATTACATCCCGCCCGGTTGTTAGACTGTCCTTGTATGCACACTGTCATAGCCACAAGTTTCTCAACTTTTTTAGAGTTAAGGTTGTTTGTCTTGATAGAACAAATAAAGCTATATTTAAATTATTTCCTCTTAGCAGAAGAGAAACAACAAAAACGTCACAAGAGATGAATGGTCTCTGTGTGCATCAATGCTGGATACCTATATGACTGCCACCAATTCATTGATTTCTTATATGCCAAATGTGAACACTAAAAAATAAGGTAAAAATTGTAGGAAACAAGCAAAAGGATTGCAAATAACAACAAAAAGCGTGAAACCTCTTACCATACAGACCTTTGATGACCTAGGTGTTGTGCTCCAAGTGATGGTTGATTGTTGAAGTATGAGTGTAATTGCCCTATTCTGCAGGATAACCTTGTTGCATCCAATCTTTTTTCTTGAAAATGGCTTGAGGATTGTTTGATTTCTAGATTTGATGATGATAAATGGAGGGTTGTGCTCTATTTAGGATGGATGGATATGATTGCTTCAGATAATATCTGAATTTGAATTTGAGATGGAGAAGGAATTTAGTGCTAGTGGTTGGTGGATGGAGGGCTATGATTGATTTGATCAGAATGGTTGGGATTAAAAGTTATTTTGATTTTGGGTTAAAGGTGGTTGGAGATGTGTGGCCAAGATTAGTTTGGTTAATTTGATGGCTAAGATTGAATGTTGACTTTATTTTGGAATGATGGTTTGTATTTCTTTTAAATTTAAAATTGTGGATGTGACATGATTGTCTCATTAATGGGGGATTGGAATAGGTTTGGGGATTTAGGCTAATTAATCACATAATTAGATTATTTAATCAATTAGGAAAAATGGATGTAGGATGTTAGTTTAATTAAATAAATATTATAAATATGATTTATTTAATAAATGTGATGATTGAGAGAATGTTAGAGGACAGGTCATAGCTAATTAAACAAATATAATTCATTTAATTAATTAGTGTTGAGATGATGTGAGTGTGGCTATAATGAGGCCTAGAATGGTGTCAAAAGTGGTGAAAGTGATGTTGTTAGGATGTGTTTGATTTAAGGTGTCTAAACTAAAGTTCTTTTATCTATTTGTGCTGGATTTATGTGGCTCCGAGTTTGACTAATTTTGTCTACCGCATTTGATCAATGTTGTTGGTGTAATTAAATATTCATAATTAGACTTTACTTAAGCTTACTTAGGATAATGCATTGCATAGTAGTTTGCATACGAGACACCTAGGAGTTTGCACCTATATTTGCACATGTAGGAAAAATTCCACTTTAGGTGGTGATAGTTGTTATCGCATTCCACTTTGTGTGAAATACACCTTTAGTGCACATATCACATTATCATCCTCCACATGTTGCACATACTTCATTGCATAATGAAGGATGATCCACCTTTGGTGGACATGTGATTCCACCTTGTGTAGGTGATAGCTTATCAACTTCTTATCATGGCCTCTTATTGCCTTGCCTATATAAGCAAACTCTTCTATATTGTATCTATCTCCAATATCTCCTATTTCCATATTGCATCGTTAATGAGAATACAATTTATTCTTATTCATATCATCTCTCTTGTCTTTGTGCTATTCTTTGACCTCTAGATCCTTGGTTCATTGGTATTTGCAAATTCTTACATGGTATCGGAGCCATTGGAGCGTCTTGGATAGCCTATTTAGATAGTTCTTGGTGCATTGAGGCCAATATTTCAGATCTGAGGACCAACGTTTTGATTTAGATTTGAGCTCACAATCGTGTTCGGAGGCTGTTTTGGTGAAAATCGACTATAAATTTGTTTATATTAGGCAAAAGTCAAATCTATGGATTTTTTTTTGCACAAGTAGTCTGTATGACCCTCTTGCGGAATCCGGTACGATCATCCAAAAAAATATTTTTTATTCTGCGTATTCATTTCATTTTTGCAATTTTTTTTCGGTATATTATTCTAGCAAAAAATTGTTTTCAAGGTTTCCCTTGGACACTCTATTTTGTCAGAAGTTGCAGAGGACCACAAAATATTCTCTGTTTTTGTTAGTGACAGAGATCCGTCCAAAGCGGATCAAATTACTCAGCGGGCCCCACACGCCTATTACCCCCGAGTTTGGTCACCACTTCCCAACCGGGGACCACCGATTGGTGGTTTTGTTTTTCATACAGATGTCGACATATATAAAGGGCTGAAAACCACCCACACGAAGAATGTGGGATAATCCCACTTAGCAGCGCCTGTATATTCCGGGCCTCCCGACAACCCCCGCGAGCGACGCTCTGCCAGCCGCCGTCCCTCCGCCACAACAATAACGGTTGGACACGAGGCGACAATCTATTCGCCCATGAGGACAGGCAGAAATCTGCCACATCATCAGCAATGACCCGTTTAACAAGTGCCACGTGGCACTTTTGATCTCGCCATCCACGTCACCGTATGGATGCCACATCAGAACACAATAAGAACCAGCTAATATTTTTTGCCACATCGCCCTTCAAGGGATTAATTTTGACACCCATCAGACCATCAAAATAGGGCTATTGGCGTTTTCCTACGACGACCATACAGGTGTCATATTTAGTCACGTAGATTGATGACATCATCTTGGGTTTGAATTTTCTGCCTTCACCATTGAGCGTTTTGATTTTGCAGTTCAACTTCAGAGGCTCATATCTTGCTCATTTCAAGTCTGTTTTTTGAGAATTTTTTTTTGATTGGGGTAGAATTTCCCGAACTTTCCAGTGGTGGCATTATTTTCTGATTTTGGTGGCCAGATTGATTAGGAATTATAGTTTTTCATGACTGTAACTGACTAATCCCACTTTAATCATCTTCTGGGGCTTTGTTTGGGCACATACGATAACATTTTCAGGTGTTTTTTTTTAAAGTGCGCGATTTTTTGTCTAGTTTCCAGATTTGCTATCAATTTGTAGTGATTTGGAGTGGACATATCACTTTCAGCTAGAGGCCAGTTTGGGCCTATATAGCACTTGGTTAATCTTTGGATTTTAGTTTTCTGATTTGTATCAATGATTCGAAGGAGTTATTAGTTGTTTTCTGTCATTCTTTGGTCATATTATGGACTTGTCAAAAGTTGTACTCACCCTTTTAACTATAATGAATGAAAAAAGTCAATAGAAGATCACTTATTGCATGTGGGATATCATAGAATCACTTTGGTCAGGATCCGGAACCAACCATAGGTGTTGCAGAAAGGAGAAAATAGTTTGAATGAAGGGATAAAGCTCTTGGCACTCTTAGATTATCCATCTCTCCAAATTTGAGATATCATATTGCATCTTGCACACATCCTCATGATGTTTGGACTACCATTGAGAGACTTTTTGGTAAGCCATATAGAATGAGAAAATTCAGATTGGAGAATGAGCTAATAAGTCTAAATCCTAGTGATTTTGACAATATTCAAGACTTTCTCTAAGTTCAATTTTATTAGATTGGAGTTTTCTAATAGTGGGATTACTAAAGAGGATGGACAATTGATATTATCTATTCTTTCCAAGCTAGGTCTTGGACATTTAATTTTTGTTTCTACATTCTATGCTACTATGGATGCCCTTGGTAGTGCATACAAAATGTCTTCTCTTGATGAATTTGCAACTCAACTCACAAGAGCACAAGCAAAGTTGGCACACATGGGTCAATTGAAGTCTCCAAAGTATCATGCACTTCTTGCAAATGACCCCACTCCAAAGGCTTCCAATGGCAAAGGAAAGAAGCAACATAAGGATCCTAAGCATTATGAGAAAGGTGATGATTCTCCTTGACAACATACTTTTGAGTCCAAGTCCTCTTCAAGAGAGGAATCATCTAGAAGGAAGAAAGTGAAATGTGCATATTGTAAAAAGCAAGGACATGATGAGCATAAATGTTTCAATAAGAAGATTGATGAGCTCACTCACATTCTTCAAAAGAACAATATTAAGTTGCCCTCATCAGTGTCTCCTCCTCCTATACATTTGGCAGCTTCTCCATCTACATCATCAACCAAGGATAAAGGGAAAGGTCTAGCACTCATGGCTTCCACACATCTTGAGCAGGGTAAATAACTTCTTGATTCAGGTGCTTCACATCATATAACATCTTCTATGGATATTTTCTCTTCTATTGAGCCTTGTAATTCTCCTCATATATTGATGGGTAATAACACATACATGAAGGTTTGTGGGAAGGGTTCTATTGGTATGGGAGAAGGGTCATTTAATTTTGTTCTTTGTGTACCATCCTTCACCATGAATCTCCTTCCTATTTACCAAATTATTCATGGGGCACAAGGTAAAATTGTTGAGTTCACTCCTGATTATGTCTACATTAGGGACATGGAGACTAGAGATGTCATAGCTATGGGAGTTGTTGATCATGCATCACACTTGTATTCTTTTTCACATTTTGTTGATGATGATGATGTTCTTGATGTACCCACCCTTCAACCAAAGGTGAATTATGTATTGAGGAGAACTTTGGACACTTGAATCATTGTGTTCTTGAGACAAGTGTTGAGCTTCCTACTCCTCCACCTCCTGCTTCATTGGAAATGAGTTCTACTCTTCAACAGGATGATCATAATGCTTCAAATCTTGCAGTATGGGATGACTTCTTGGATGACATTTCAACATTGTTTGTTGAGTCTCACATTTTAGATTTGGGAAACATACTTAGGGTGTTTCTCTACTCTTTGTTGACAGCTTCATCACAGTTGGAGTTGGAGTTGGAGATACTTCTTCACCTTCTTTGGAGATTGGTATTCATGAGTCTCTTCCTTCACTTGGTTTGTCAGGTTTCTTGATTCAACTTGATCATGATGATGTGATAGATTCTTTGAGCTTGGAGATACCCATTTAGTCTTCAAAGATGCGTACTAGGAGACTTCCTTCCTCCTCCTTGGATGACATTTCAACATTGTTTGTTGAGCCTCACATTTTAGATTTGGGAGACATACTTGAGGGTTTCTCTACTCTTTGATGACAACTTCGTCACAGTTGGAGTTGGAGATACTTCTTCACCTTCTTTGGAGATTGGCATTCATGAGTCTCTTCCTTCACTTGGTTTGTCACATTTCTCATTTCTTGATTCAACTTGATCATGATGATGTGATAGATTCTTTGAGCTTGGAGATACCCATTCAGTCTTCAAAGATGCATACTAGGAGACTTCCTCCTCCTTCCATTTAGACATGGATTGGCTTCTTCATCATTTGATGTACTTGTTTCTTCCTAAGGGGAGACATGTTGCTTGTAGGCTTTGGATTATCTTTTGTTTGTTGGTACACTTCATCAGCATTGGATCTTCTTCATTATGGGGGATATCATGTCTCCTTATTTCCTTCCTATGGGGGATAATTGCTTGTATATACATGATGTCTGTAGTCCTTGGGGGGTCTTGAGTCCTCCATCCATGCATCTTGTGTGTTTTCATCTCTCTTTTTGGAGGGGAGTTTTGTCCCATGAGCTTTCTCCCTTTCTCTGCTTTATAAGAGATTTATTGCATTGCATATTGTACATGGGTACCTAACATGGCCTAGTAGCTAGGACTCATCTTGAATTGTGCGTACTTAGGGGGAGTGTTGGTGTAATTAAATATTCCTAATTACACTTTACTCAAGCTTACTTAGGATAATGCATTGCATAGTAGTTTGCATACGAGACACCTAGGCGTCTGCACCTATATTTGCACATGGTGTAGGAGAAATTCCACTTTAGTTGGTGATGTCACAACTTGCACTATATTGTTAGGCCAATCTCTTCAATGACATCTATAAGGAGATGAAATTGGAACTTTGCTTTGTCACATATGAGGATATTGTACACATGTCATGTCACAACTTGCACTACATTGTTAGGGCCAATCTCTTCAATGACATCACAAAGGGACTTACGCTATTCATTCAATAGATATCAGCTGTTTCAACTTCTTCTAATCATTTCCAACTAAACAAACTACAAAGGAGTAAAGAGTTTAGAAAGCTATTCTACTCCTAGGATGCAAGAAACTGTGAATGTCTTTGTGACTCTACTAGACTTAGTGTAGCCATCAACATCAACCAAGCTAGTGCAATCTCCAAAGGTAAATGTAAGATGTTTACCATTCTATTAACACCATCCATCGATGCATATCAATGTGCAAGTAATAATCAAAGTTAAGTTCATAAATAAGCCATTCGACCATGCAAGACATACTTACAATCAACAAGTAGCTAGTGGTTTGGTCTAAGCGAGTTCACTAAAGATGCATCCAAAATATCTTCCATTCAATCTACACTATTTCTAATTAACATGAAATGAAATCTTAATCTAAGTGAGGAAATGTAAAAACCATGCAATACTCCAAAGCAACACAAATAATCTACCATGAAGACCAACAATGAATCGACAATCACTTTGATAGCATTATGGCTACAATTTCTCCAAGTTTCTCCCTTAGCTAATCTAATCTAATCTCCTCTCTAATGATTCTAATTTCCTAATCTCATGCTTTACAAATGAGGATGCCTTGGCCTTTTATAGTTGTTCAATTACAATAAGGGCCAAGATCAATTCAAGATCAAGGGTTTGCCACACTATCATCCAATTACATGAAGGCACCACCCTAGGGGCCAACAAGAAAATTACAATGCTTTTGAGAACCAATGAGAAATAGATAAGGCAGAGGCATGAGATGCCTTCCACATGTACACTTGGCATAATATGATCGAATGTGCTTGAACACGTGTAACTAGAGCCTTTTGATTAGTTGAAGACAAGTGGATGCCACCTTAGCATCCTTATCTCATAGACTTGATAAATTCTTTGGTGATGAGAAAATATCTCTTGATACTCAACATTATCAGGCTTTCAATTGTGATGACATATTCCCAAATTGCTTCATCTTCTCAGATTTTCTCTGTCTTCGTTCTTGGAAATTTTCTTATTGTCATGATTTGAACTTGATTGTATTTGCAAACTTGATGTCTCTTTTGACGCCTTAACCTTGATCCTCTTGAGGTGATGATGTATTTTATGTAGCTGGATCTTTCAAAGTGAACTTGTATTTGCTAAGGAAATTCAAGTTGGTGATGATTTCCTCTACTTGTTGACTCTTTTTTTTCCTCCCTGTTCTTTGCTTTCTTGAACTCCATCTTGATCTTGTTCTTGATCTTTGAATTTGCATTTTGATAATCTGATCTTGAACCACCTTCTCATTTGAAGTTTTGAGCGTGACTTTGCCACCATCTTTCACTCTTTAAGCCCCTCCCTTTTCTAGTCCAGTTTTCCTCTTAGCAATCTCCATATTTTGATTTCTTGTAAAATCAGAGATTGATCTCTTTTGAAATCTTCCTCGAAATTGACATTGTAATCGTTAAGATTGCTGCCCTTATGATAATTTCACTGCTTTTCTTGGTAGTTCGATCTGCACTTGATATGATCTTCAATCTGCTTTGCATTTTTCAGTTGGCTGAAGATTCACCAATCCTATGATTTCAATCCATTTTCATTTCATTTTTCATCATTTTCCTTCAAGATTTCTGCTGATTTCATCCTTTCATCATCAACTCTATCATTCCCCGTCAACTTGGCGTTCAAATCTCACCCTGGGCTGCCTTCAATCTTGGGTGGAAATTTTGAAATCTCAGGATTTTCAAGGGGCGGAAATACTGAAATCTCGTGATTTCCCCTCTACTTTGCATGTCGAAATTTTCAATTTCTCTTTTCCATACTTGGTTTTACCCATCAATTCTTAAGCTTTGTTCAAGTTTCAAAATTCACAATCTCTTGTTCATTTGTCCTTTCCTTGCCTCCAAATCTGACTTGAATCTTGTTTTCCACACTAATGGCTTTTGGGTGGTATCTCACCAAAGCCTTCATGCTCATTACCCTTTAATGGTGATTCCCATGTTCAACTTCAAAATTTGACTAGCTCGACTCCTAAACAGGCAAAGTTGTTTAAACTCATCTCTCAGGTTGGGAGACTTGAGAATTGCTACCACCTAAGACTACCTAAGACCACTGCTCCTATTGCTAAGCGAAAGAGGGGGTCCCCATTTCCAATGGGGCGATGACATGAAAACCTCACAACACTACCCTTTTCACTATCGTTTGCTTTGGACATTAGAAGATTAGGTCTAACAACGAGGGAGGTAGCAGGGGAACCCTTACCTCTTCTGGATCCATCGTGTTCAGATAACTCCTCACTTGGTGAAGGCCCTGACACAAATTTTGCATCCACTGGTAGTCTCCCCTCCTCCACCATAGCTTCCCTAAAAGTCTTTTTACTAGCCTCTCTTGTGGCGGTCGTTCCAATGACAACAATGTGAGGCATTTTTAGGTTCATCTCCCATATACACACTTGCAACTTAGTTGCCCTAACAAGGGTATGAGGGAGGCCTCCTGGCTATCGGTCGAGAGACCGCTCACACGCTTGTGGGAGGCCTCCTCACAAAACTTTAATAAATGGCCCTAGTTGCAGAGAAAAACTTTTTACATTTTAGTGTCTTGTAGGTTTTGTCGCATCACATTTTTTGGGGAACTAGTCCTCTCCTTTTGAAGGTCTCCTCTTTCTTCCGCATTTTTCAAGATAACGAAAAAGAAGTTAGCAAATTTGTCTCCATAGAGATCCATAGATGCATAATATACAAATCCTAGGATTACCAGATGAAAATTCTATTTCTAGGATAAAATTTGAATCCTCTAGGTCAATCTGTCAATCACCTTTTGTAATGTGAAGAGCTATCTAAAGAGATTGTAGACGAGAAAGGGCTACTTCTTGCCTTTTTGTGGTGTGTATCTCTTTTGGTAGGCAAGATTTGATCTTCTCTTTCCATTCTGCTCCTGAATTCTTTTATTTGGGATACATCTTCCTTTGAATTTCTTGTTATCTCTTTAACAAATCCTTCTTGTTGCCTTCTTGCAAATGACTTCTGTGCTCTTGCCTTTGTGTACCTATCATTGCTTGCCATTCTGATGACTAGTACAACTTTCGGTTTTATATTTTATATATGAATTGGATGCTATGAACTATATTATTGTCTAGCATTAATACCTTCGTTTTTATTTTGGGTCCAGTATTGTAATGCCCCTAATCCATACCAATTAATGTACGGGGGGCATTATAATACGCTTTGCGATTAAGGGAGAATAGCTATGAGGGCACCCTATGCTTGACCTTCAAGCATTATATAGTGTCATAGCAAATATGAAATGTAGATTATGTTTCCTTACGATAGTCTGTGTATATTGAAATATATTATTGCCCACCACAATTATTGGAGTTGATGAGTTATATAGTCCGCAAACTATTAATAATGTCACTCAGTGATTATAAATTGCCCAAACACCTTAGTCACTTAATTTAAATATTAAAATATTTTCAATGAAGTTATTAAATTAGATATATATAACTATATATATGTTGAGCTATATATGTATTATTGTTTATATTACTATTTTTATAATTTAATTGTATGAATTTGATTAAATTTAAAATTATATTTATAGTAATATTTTATTAATTATTTACTTAATCTTATTATTATTAAACTCCCTACGGGAGAAGGGACATCACAGTCCGCCCTTCTCTAAAACTGCGTGTCCTCAAGCAATGTGAGTAGCTTCTGTTGCGCACTTGATATCATCTTGCCTTCCAATAGTTATTGATGGATGAAACTTTATTTAGTCCTGAAATATCAATTCCAACTTGAGATGAGAATGGTCATATATTTGTAAATATAAACTTATCAAATCTGAGGATATTTCATTATAACATTCAATTTTAAAATCCTAAGAAAAATTGAAAAGGTAGAACTTATCTTGATTTATGGTAGCACTTATGTTTTCCTTTGTCAAGTGTTACTTTGCTCCTTGATGCATAAACCTTTAGGGATATAGAATCTCTGTCTTAATTCTTGATGCAGTCAAGGACGAAGAAATCCCCAATGGAGATGTCCAACCTTGCAGCAAGAGTCAACACAACGGAAAACAAGAGATAACAAAAAACAAGATTTGTATCCCAAATAACAACTTTATTAATTAGAATTTCTTCATACATGCCGGGCTATATGGCCTTCCTGGTTACGGCCAAATACAAAATCACTCTCAAATCATAATTCCGATCTGCTACCTTTCAGCTCTATCATCCCTCAGGATGTTACTCTCTTCCCTCCTGATCCCTCAACACATTACAACACACTATATTTATACACAACCACCAACAGGTCGGCCTAACAAACAATTACATAACCCAAGACAAATGTATTAGACCAGGTCGGCCTAATCCCTAATCAAATACCACATTTAATTATTTCACAAGGACCTATCCAACAACCAAGTCGACCACATATAGATCCTTCTAGGAAATCACCCCATCCAACTCCAACGGTCAGAAACACTGATCACAACCTTCAACAATCAACCAGTAACCCAACTGAACCAGTGTCATGAAGAACAACAACAAACCGGAAGAGAATCAACAGGTTCTCGCAAACCATGCCACCTCGAGAAGTGCGATCATAGACTTCGACTCCACGGACAACAATGAACAAACCCTTTTCATCGCTCCTGCCAAACATCTCCACAACTTGACCAATCACAAAATCTCATAAAACTGCCTGGAACCAGAAAATTCTTCTCAAACCTGGACTCAAGCATGGTAACTCCAAACAAAGTGCGATCATAGGACAAGCTTACCAATAACCCCATGAACACCATATCACGACCGCACCCACTGAAGATCCAAAGAACTCTACCGAGACAACAATCACCCAATTGGTGACCAGGAACAAAAAACAAACACAAAACTGGTAACAAAGGTCCAACAGTAAACAAATGTTTTAAGATGATGCAAGATTGCCAACTGCCCTAGGATGCTCCTGCATCAGACACCCTAGGTGAAAAAGATGTTCCATGAGAGGAAATCATGAACATCTGATGGGATTCAGAACATATATCCCATACTTATTCCCGATCCACTCATCCTCTTGTTCTGCAACCATCATTGTCTTTCCTCTGTCCACTTTTTGATTCTGTCAGTTCACCTGTACTGCACTCTTCTCAGGTTTCCTGTCTGCAACCGACAGGAGCTGACCTCTACTATCCTCTTTCTGCCCTCGGCTGCAATCCTTCAACTGCCTTTGCTTACCATCAGTACTTCTTTGAGCCACATCATCACCAGATCGACTGATGAGATTCTTCTTCAATTCAACACCGTCTGTATCTTGCTGTCCAACACTTACAAGTGTCAGCATTTGTTGCACCACCTTAGCCAAAAACGTCATCTGCCTTTTAATCTCTGCAAGTTCCTCAGATATGTTGCTCTCCTTAACTCTCGTTTTCAGATCTTCCTTCGTTCCACTCATAGGAATAGGTTCTTCAACTCTTAGCTCCTCACGTCTGCCAATGTCAATTGGACAACATCTGACAATTCCACATCTTCCAACTCCTTTTTCCTGCAAAGGTATTAGTTTATGCTCGGATCCTCCCTTCCTTACCACATAGGTATTAGCATGACCATTAAACACAACATGCCTATCAAACTGCCAAGGTCTCCCAAGCAATAGATGACAAGCATCCAGAGGAAACACATCACATAATATCTCATCATAATAAGCCCCAATCTTAAAACTAACTAGGCATTACTCTTCAATCCTAGCCTTAGATACATCTTGTAACCAACTAATCTGATAAGGAGTAGGGTGTTTCCTCTCCTCCAACTTCAATTTACTAACCATTTCCTCTGAAACAAAGTTATCAGAACTACCAGCATCAATTATAACATTACATACCTTATCCTTACACTTACATCTGGTTTTGAATAAATTCCTTCTTTGCACCGGTTCGTTAATACATGCAACAACCCTTCTACTGATAAGAACTTCACCTTCCTTAGCAACATTTATTGTACTTTCCTCTAAAGGCAATGTAACCCCTCTATCCAAATGTGCAACCCTCTTTTTAGGACACTGAAAAGCCCTATGAGCTTTCTCACCACACTGAAAATAAGTGCCCATAAATT
Source organism: Thuja plicata (assembly GCA_018584345.1). Classification (NCBI taxonomy): domain Eukaryota; kingdom Viridiplantae; phylum Streptophyta; class Pinopsida; order Cupressales; family Cupressaceae; genus Thuja; species Thuja plicata. The sequence continues at coordinate 2,873,808 of MU224254.1, read as the reverse complement.
CACCTCCCTCTGCCTCTTTGTCCACCATTGTAATCCTTAGTGGTTCGACTACTGCTAGATCCTTCATCAGTCTGCTTAGGATTCTCCACTACATTACCCCAAGCAATCGATTCACCGATTTTACCACCCCGGTTGCTATTATTTTGTCTACCTTCGAACCTCTTGTTCAACTTCTCTTCAACCCTCAATGCCATCTGATAAGCATCTCCTATTGTTGTCATTCGAACTGTAAGTAACTGCTCCTGAATACTAGGTCTCAGGCCATAGATATACCTAGCAACCTTTTCCTTATAAGCCCCAGAATGACCAATCCTAATCATGATCCTATAGAATTCTTCAGTAGACTCCTGTACCGATTTGTTAGTTTGTTTCAAGCCTTGCATCTTCTTGAACATTTCCAATTCATAATCCACGGGAATAAATTATCTCTTCAACTTTTCAAGCATCCGATCCCATTTAGAAATCTTTTCTTTTCCCTTCTTATTTCTTTCCAATTGAACTTCTCTCCACCATATACTTGCATGACCTTTTAGCTTTGTTTTTGCAAATCGAACCCGATCAGGATCTTCCACCTCCTCATACTCGAAGTATTCCTCCATCTCATTAATCCAATCAATCAATTCCTCTAGTCTGAGGCTACCAACAAATGTAGAAACTTTAACTTCAGATCTCTTCCCAATCTTAGACATAGCTTTCAGAAATATGGCCTCATCTGGATCTCTGGCTTGTTCTACAGCTTCTTCAAAGTGCTCTTCTTCCTCAAACTCTTCATCACCATCTTGGCCAACCATTGATGTAGTTCTTCGCAACTCATCTTGTAAAGCTTGCACTTGCCTCTGTAAAGCCCTAAAACCTTCATCAGCGACTCCTTGAATTCTTCTCAGAGGCATCTTCAATCCAGCGAATTGTGAACGAAATCCTCTGCAATTGCGAGTCAAATCCACACTCTGCCACCCACAACAGACCAAATCAGGATGTCGCCACTGCGAAATCCGATCTGCACTCCAACGATTGAAAACCTTGCTTTGATACCACCTGATGTAGTCAAGGACGGAGAAATCTCCAATGGAGATGTCCGACCTTGCAGCAAGAGTCAACACAGCAGAAAACAACAAGAGATAACAAAACAAGATTTGTATCCCAAATAACAACTTTTTAATCATATTTCTTCATACATGTTGGGCTGTAAGGCCTTCCTGGTTACGGCCAAATACAAAATCACTCTTAGATCATAATTCCGATCTGCTACCTTTCAGCTCTATCATCCAGGATGCTAATCTCTTCCCTCCTGATCCCTCAACACATTACAACACACTATTTTTATACACAACCACCAACAGGTTGGCCTAACAAACAATTACATAACACAAGACAAACGTATTAGACCAGGTCGGCCTAATCCCTAATTAAATACCACATTTAATTATTTCACAAGGACCTATCCAACAACCAAGTTGGCCACATATAGATCCTTCTAGGAAATCATGCCATCCAACTCCAATGCTCAGAAACACCGATCACAACCTTCAACAATCAACCGGTAACCCAACTGAACTAGTGTCATGAAGAACAACAACAAACCGAAAGAGAACCAACAGGTTCTTGCAAATCACGCCATCTCGAGAAGCGCGAACATAGACTTCGACTCCACAAACAACAATGAACAAACCCTTTTCATCACTCCTGCCAAACATCTCCACGGCTCGACCGGTCACTGAATCTCAGAAAACTGCCTGGAACCAGAAACTTCTTTTCAAACCCAGTCACAGAATCCTTCATAACTCAAGCATGGTAACTCCAATTGAAGTACAATCATAGGACGAGCATCTCAATGACCCCATGAACACCATATCACGATCGCACCCACTGAAGGTCCAAAGAACTCCACTGAGACAACAATCACCAAACCGGTGACTAGGAACAAAAAACAAACACAAAACTGGTAACAAAGGTCCACCAGTAAACAAATGTTTTAGGATGATGCAAGATTGCCAACTGCTCTAGGATGCTCCTGCATCAATTCCTTTCTAGGAGTTTAAACATTCACCCAGAATGTCCTTTTTTAGAGATATGTAATCTCTTCCTTGTAGTAGGGTGCCTTTAGCAATTCTCCCTTAACTACTTCGGCAATAGGGCGCCCTTAGCGTTTCTCCCTTAATCATAGTGCAGTAGGATGCCCTTATAGTTGTTCTCCCTTAACTGCCATTGCAATAAGGTGCCCTTCGCGATTCTCCCTTAATTGCTGCCTTGGTTATAAGGTGCCCTCATAGTTGTTCTCCCTTAACTATTGTTACAATAGGGCGCCCTAGTGATTCTCCCTTAATTGCAGACTCGGTTGGAAAGGTACTTGCAATAGGGCGCTGTAGCAGTTCTCCCTTAATTGCAGAGCAGTAGGGTGCCTTCATAGCCATTCTCCCTTAACTACTGTTGCAATAGGTTCCCTAGTGATTCTCCCTTAATTGCAACCTTGGCTACTTTTGTAATAGGGTGCCCTAGCAGTTCTCCCTTAATCGCAGAGTAATAGGGTGCCCTCATAGCCATTCTCCCTTAACTGCTGTTGCAATAGGGTGCCCTCATAGCCATTCTACCTTAACTGCTGTTGCAATAGGGTGCCCTAGCAATTCTCCCTTAATTACAGACTCGGTTGGAAATGTATTTGCTATAGGGTGCCCTAGCAGTTCTCCCTTAATTGCAGAGTAGTAGGGTGCCCTCATAGCTATTCTCGCTTAACTATTGCTGCAATAGGGTGCCCGAGCAATTCTCCCTTAATTGCAACCTTCCCCCCCCCCTTAATCAAATCATATCTTCAATGTTTTAATAATAATCAAAATTACATTGTAGAGTACATAAATAGGTTAATCATTATTTCTACATTACCAATTAAAGCAAACTTCCAAATTGTTGTCACAACTAGGGTTGAACCTCCTCGAAGCTCCATTGACTTTCCCCTTTATTCCTTGATTGAATGTTGTTGAGGTTCCCTTGATCATATTTCATTTTCTTATGTGGTGTTCCTTCTGTTTCTGTGTCGAGTGTTTCTTCTATTCTATGAACTTGACTCCTTTTTCCACACTTATGCCTGGTTCCCATGATTTTTTGCATCTGAAACATAACTTCTTCTTTCTTAGGTCTTCTTGCTGTTTTTGAGCATTCTCAGCTTGGCATACATGTCCGAGTTCAAAGTCCTCATTGCAATGGAAGCATTTTCTTTTTGGGAATTCCTTATGCTTTTCATCCTTACCATGGAATTGTTTGGTATGATTGATTGGAGGTTTGTTACTAGATGACGAAACCTCTAGACTTGAGGCTGTTTCAATGGCATCATCAAGAGATGTAGGTTTGAGTGCACTCACCAATCCTTTCAGTGAATCTTTTAATCCTTCTACGAATAGATAGATGAGCCTATCTTCATATACTCCCGCAACTCGGACTGAAATATTTTGGAATCGTGCTATGTAATTTTCTATTGTTCCTTGTTGCCTTACTTGGGTTAACCTTTTAAAGTCTTCTTGTGGATGTTTTCTATCTAACCTTTTTATAAATTTTTGTGAAAATTCTTCATAAGAGGTGCTATTTTGACGCCCTTGAGTGTGAATCCCATGGTACCACCATTCATGTGCCAAACCCTCTAAATGGAGAATAACAAATTGGAGTGCGCCCTCTTCTGTCATTGGGCTGAGGGTGAGATAAGTGTTAAATTTTTGCAACCAAGCATGAGCTGTCATTTTCCTCGATCCATCAAAATTTGGAAGCGTTACCTTATTCACTTTATGTTTGAGGTCTTTATTTGGTTGTGACCTTGCCCTTTTTGGTCCCTCTTGTTTTTGGGCCTCACAAAATTCTCAAAATGTTATTAATTCTCTGATTGCTGGCTCAAGATTGGGATAGGCTCTAGCATTGTCTACGGTGCTATTTGTAGGTTGATCAATTCTTTCTTCCTCCCTCTCCACATCTTCTCAAGGCAGGAAAGGTGGCTTGGGTACCCTTGATGTCGATGACCCATTATTATTCTCCGAGTGATTGAAACTTACATCCTTTCCATTCAAAGAACTATTCTTAAGGTTATTGATTGAGTTCCCCATGTTTTGTAATGCTTGGAGGTCTAGGTTTGCTTTTTCCATTTGGTTCATTATGGTTTGATTGGTTTGTTCCATGAATGCCCTCATTTCGTTGGCTATTTGCTCATTTATATTGGCTTTACCTCTTCTTGATAGGTTTGCATTAATTATTCCCACAGGATCGCAGGATTATGCTTTGATACCACTGTAATGTCCCCCCCTACATTAATTGGTATGGATTAGGGACTAATGATTCACAAACAATCAATTGCGAGAAAACTTCTTTCCAAAGAATCCTTTATAACACCTAGATTGATAATACTGACACCTCCTAATATAATTATATGTGATTATCCGATCGATACTACTTATATTATGGGGTTCTTGATGATATGTCACTTGTCAATGAATAGCCTTTGATAACTTTAGTCACTATATACTTATTAAGAATGATGGAATGCAACGGGTATCTAGGATGTTCAGATCTGCATTAAGATAGAGAAATCTTTGCTATCTCTGATAGGAATCGTGTGGACTATGCAAGGATGATCTCTTGCCAACTCTGATCAGCACTTTTGCTACTTAGCTGTTTCATATATGATGATATGAATTTGGCGGAAGTCTGCTATTTATTACTTTATGGTGGTGATGCAATTTGCTGTGTTTGATCTGTCTTTAGAAGCCTGCAAAGATGTGGATGTTCTTCTTGATTACTATCTTAAGCATATGCAATTAGACTTACATGGGGCGATTGCTCAATTGTGTGATCCAATCAAAGTGAATTTATAATGAGAAAACAATCGATGCTTGGTGATTGCTGATATTAATATAAAACGCTGAATGTCCCTTTTGTCTGATGTGAAAAACCCTTCTTATATCTTTCTTACTCAAGTGAAGAGCTGTCCTGTATGATTCGTGTCTTATGGAGGTCGTACCGTTTTGTTAAATAGTCTAATCATTTCTCTTAATCGCATCTCTTGAGTCATTGATGAAGCTCGCACTCTTAACCCATGTTGCTTGGTTTTCCTTGTATGGTGTTGATAGTAAATCATTGTCTAGATGTGTCCGAGTATGATATGCTGAAAGTATCCAAACTTGATATGTGAAGACAATCACCGTCTGTTGCCAAATGACAACTCGATGAGTATATTCTGTGCTCATATATCTCCAAGGCGAGCTCTTTAAGGACTCCTACGCTCGACATTCAAGCTTTATATAGTGTCGTAGCAAATATGAAATGCAGATTATGGGTCCTTACGATAGTCTGTGTATATTGAAATATATTATTGCCTGCCACAATTATTGGAGTCGATGAGTTATATAATCTGCAGACTATTAAAAACATCACTCAGCGATTATAAACTGCCCAATCACCTTAGTCACTTATTTTAAATATTAAAATAATTTCAATTATGTTATTCATTAAATTAGATATATATATAACTAATATAACTATATATATATATTATGGTTTATATTACTATTTTTATAATTTAATTTTATCTATTTGATTAAAATTAAAATTATATTTTATTAATATGTTTATAGTAATATTTTTAATTTTATTATTTATTTATTTATGTGTTTAATTTTGCCTTGGGTGCAGAGATTGTTCTGAATCTATGCCATTTTTTCTGCATGTAATAATTTTGAAAAGGCAAAGTAGAACCAATGTGTTTGTCAATGGACGAAAAAAATGCTTCCCACTTTCAATTTTGTCTTTTTTTTTTCAGTCACTAATGTATTCCCTTGTCCATTGTTTATTGTTGTTCTTGTTAGTATTATCTATCGTTTAGTACTTTAGCCTCCCAATAAAAAAATGTTACTAATGAAGAATAGTGGAACAATTTCAAAATTTAGATGAAGTTAACACATAGAGTGAACTCCATGAACAAGAATAATAAAAAGACAACCAAAACAATTGGTCAATACTTTAAATTAAGGAAGGGACTATCAATTCAATCTGATAATTCACATTGAACTTCTTCGCTGAGTTGTCCTATTCTTGCTCGTTCACTAAAGGATTTAGATGCTTCATAATATTATCACTTCGCTGAATCTACTTGCTTACAAGAATCAAAAGGTTCTTGGTGATTTTATTATCAATGCACTTTTGTAAAGATCATAGAAGTAAAGCTTTACAATTTACGTTAATATTTGTTTTATAGGTCTGACAGACCATGTTGGTCATAGAGGATGTGCAGAAATCATCGAATATTTCATTTATCATTATGTTTTCTTTGTAAGTTATGCATAACTCTTTGTAAAGGTCCATATCCTATGTCAATATGATTCTAAAGTGAATAAGAGCAAATAAGAAGGAATCATATATTGAAATGTGAAAACTGTTTCCTTAGAATCTTCAATAGCATAGGTTTTATGAAATTTACATGAACGCTGGCTGGATAAGGCTAAGGACATGCAAAGAAGCTGGCAACTGGGTATACAGAGACAGCTCAGCTGTTCTAACTTACACCCTATCAGTTAGGACTCCAGTGAAAATTGGACCAAGTGTACATGCCAAGAACGAGATATTTACAAGATAAAAAATAGATACAAGGAGAGACTCATCAAACCATTCATCAAAACAAATAAATTGCATATCAATCACAAAATCAAGGTGGCATTACATCAAGAAGTTTACTAACACTTGGTTTAAGCAGTATAAAATTAGCAGGTCTATTTAGTTTTTTCTCTTTGAATTCATTTATGAGGTGCAACTATGCCACATTGGGTTTTATCTAAAGTTTTGTGCTTTCCAACAACCACAGTGTGACTCGATTATTAAAGCATTTGTTTCTTTATACTATAACACATTTCTGCTAGTTGGTAATTGGAATGCAGTAAACATTGTGATCAGTGCTATGGAAAAATAGTTTGATAATTAGTAATTACTCATCATTTTTTTGTGGTTTATTTGTACAGTTATGATTATTCGGGATATGGAGCTTCTTCTGGGAAGGTAACCGTATAACACATCTTGGCCAGAGAAATTGGATCCTCTCCTTGAGACTATATGTGGGGGAAGATGAATGATACTACCAAGTTTTTCTTTTTCTTTAAGTTGGGGATTTCATTATACTTGCAACTTAATTGCTGGGTCAATATCAGCAACAAATCCAAGCTATTGATGATTTTTATTTTACTTAACGTAGTCTTCTGTTGCTGTCAACACATTTTGAATGTTTTCATGCTCCTTATAGAGGGTAAGCTTATTTTCAGTGTTTGTTACAATGTGCAGGCAACTGAGTTCAATACATATACTGACATAGAAGCAGTATACCAATGTTTGAAGAGAGACTATGGAATAAGACAGGAAGACTTGATTTTGTATGGCCAGTCTGTTGGAAGTGGACCAACATTACATTTGGCCTCCCGTTTACCAAACTTGAGGGCTGTTGTTCTTCACAGTGCCATTCTATCAGGCATCCGTGTACTGTACCCTGTCAAAATGACATTTTGGTTTGACGTCTTCAAAGTAAGTTCCTGGCACTCAAAATTGTAAGATATATGCAATTAAAATGTGATTTAATGCCTCTGTACTAATGAATTAGCTAGATTTCAAATCAGTGAAACAGATTTGAACAGGGATGATTCTGTATGTGCAGAATATTAACAAGATTCAACACGTCAAATGCTCAGTACTTGTTATGCATGTAAGTCACTTTCTTCATATAGTATAAATATTTTTGCAATCAAGATTCCAATCACTAGTGGTGTATGATTGAAAATGATGCCATTCATTTGAATTTATCAGTATTCTAAATATCACTTTTTCCTGACCGTATGCTGATTTTCAGCTCTATCAGCACTAGAAAATTTATATGTAGTGCATAGAACTTTGAGTGCATTGTTTAAGTTAATAGCTAGCTCTTTGTGGAAAAATATTGCAGCATTAGCCCTTTTTTTTAAAAATCAAGTGCCTTGTAAACTTTTTAATGTGACCGGTGACGCTGGTACGACATGCCCTCCAGCCCCACGTGAAACACTCTTGACCTGGAGCTATGAGTCAGTGAGGCCACAAATGGGGGATCTCATCCCCTTATTACAAAGCTGAGGCCCAAACCCATGAGCACATTTGATCAGCGAAGGCATAAGCCCGCGATCACAATGGCCTAGTGGGGGTTTGAACCTGGGTGGGGACAACAACACCACCACTTAACCAACACACTAAGTGGTGAACCACTTGCAGCATTAGCCTTTTAAGTACAAATTGTTAGGTTAATTTTCCATCATGGTGGCTTTGTGCATTGTGAATTAGACACATTTCTTGGTTCTTGCCAATAGTTGATTGCATTATCATTATATTGTTGGTTGCCTTAAAAAGAGAGTAAATAAATTATTGTCTTCTAAATCTTGAAAATTATTGTGCATCACTTGGGTATTCTTTGATGAGAATTGAAGAATGGAGTCATATAATGAAAAGGCTACGAGAAAGTGTTTAGGGAAAGAGGAAAGCTAGGAGGGAAGATGTTCAGTAGCATCCATTAATAGCTGCCAATCTCATGCTTATGGTCTCCACCAGTCTATCTGGAAGGGTTGCCCTCCCGCTCTGTCTTTGTATGTGCTTGCTGGTGAAGGATTTGGTTATTTGTTGGCAAATTGTATCTCCTCTATGAGGGAAGATGTCTAGTGGGAAATGTCTTCTTGGTCTCCCTTTCCATACAGACAAAAAAGAAGAAACATTTCAAGTGTTTGTGTTCAGAGTTTCTTTTGGTTTTGGAATTGGTGTTGGCCTTTGACGTGGTTCTAGGAACCTTCTTCTCCATCGACTTTGTTTTTGAAGAAACCCAATTTGCCAATTTGGGCAAACTGAGCGTGGTATGCGCGGTTTTCAAGTGGTCATCTGGTAGATGAGCTTGTTAGGCGGCTTTGATTTATTTTTGGCAAGCTTTTGGGAAAATTTGGCTAAGTTATGATGCGTCGAAGGTTTTGGTGGTTCTAGGCTCTGTTGCAAGACTCGTTGAGTGGTAAAAACTCGCCGAGTTTAGTAAAAACTCAGCGATTTTTAATGAAAAACTTGCCTGCGTTTTTCTAGGTGCGCTTAAAGCTAAAAAGCGGCTATTATCAGCTCGTTTTTTCTATTTTGAGCTGTTTTGTGTGTGAGGGAGAGAGCTGTTTAGTGTTTTGGAGCCCTTGCTAGGTGATTGGACGGCACAGGAGCAACCTCCATTGTTTACAGAGGATGACATCGCAGATTTGGAGAGGCATGCTATGGAGGAGGAGGGTGGATTTGGTTTCACATTGGATGACATTGAGGAGTCAGATGAGGAGTCATTGCCAGTGCGAGGAGCTACATCCAGGATGGAGGGCGAGCCACAAGCATCATCAAAGATACCGAGTGAGGAGGCACATTCACGCCCAGGGCCAGTGCTGGGTTCTAATTCTACTACTAGGACTAGACCCTTTAGTGCCTCTCCCACATTTGCTAGTAGAGCTGGGAAGAAGAAGATTTAATTTTAATTTGTAATGATGTATTTACTTCTAGTTTTACTAAGACTCAAACTATTTAGTACTATTTTGCTTCTAGGCTTCTAGCCATCAACATTCCGCATGAGAATGCGATTTTGTACCCACTTTGCGTTTATATATATCTAAACGCAACTTGTTTCTTTTGTGTTCTTATTAATTAACTCATTGGATGCATCCTCTCATTGAATTTTGCAAAAAAATGCATTTCTAATTAAAATTAAGCTGTTTTTTAAGTTACCGAGTTTTTTGCCGAGTTTTTTCAAAAACTAGCCTAGTTTTTCCCCTTTTTTTTTTGGTCTTGGCGAGTTTTTGCCGAGTCCGAGTTTTTCATCTATGGTTCTAGGAACCATCGAGACTTCCAACCTAGTTCATAGTTCCTAATATGTTGATGATCACCGATTTTGAGACGGTGAAGTTTGGAAAGTCAGAGTTTAGTGTCAAGTCTTCCCATGGTTCTTGGAATTATGGGAAGCTTTGATAGGTTCCATGTTTCTTTTCGGCCATTGATGTCAATTTCTCAAAAAATTGTCTAATTGTTATGGGCATTAGGTTTCTTGCTTTCCATCTTCTTGTCTTCTTATTTGGCACGTGTCAAGGTGCATGCTTGACGCTCGATGTTTGATGTGGTTTTTGTTGATTAGGGTGTCGGTGGTAAGTGTTTTCTTTTAGGCTTGATGTTTGTTGGTATGTGATGGGCTTGAAGGCTAAAGCCCTATAAGGGGTCTTTTAGTGAGACTCCACTGTCCTCTTGTTCCTCTGCACAATGAACATGTGGTTCAAGGTGGACTTGAGGTCCAATGCTTGAGGTCTTGATGACGAAGTTCTTTGGCAAGATTTTAGTTGTCATTGCCTATTTTTTTGGCCTATTTTGGTAGGCAATACTGAGGTTGAATGATGGCTCGACCTGTGATAGCTGCTTTTGTTGAGGTCTAATGATTTTAATGCCAATTCCAAGTTTTGAACCATATTGGCATGGTTCATGCTTTTTGGTCACCCGATGGTGCTTTTTTGTTGCTGACCTGTTGCACCTACTCTCATTAATGGTGCCTGTCCCCTCAACTGCTAAAATTTATGATGGATGACCCAATATGATTGTCGCTGGATTCCCTTTGATCAGGGGCATCCTTTTGGGTGCATTTTCCTTATTTGTAAATTTGGGTAGTACTAGAATGTTGTCGTTTAGGTTTTGGCACCCATATTTATGTTGCAAAAATGTTATTATTTTGAGGAGGTTGGTTCTTTTGGTGGCTGCTTGAGGCTATGTAGGTCTAGAGTTTTGTTTAGGGTTTCAAATCATGCTTTGTCGCATCGTAGGATGGCTCTTGATTGTAGGAGCATGTAAAGGAATAAGATACATGTATAGGTATTGCGTAAAGAATGTCTCCATTGTTTGTATTTCTCTAGGAAGTCTTTGACAGTTGTAAAGGTTCTCCCTTTCCATATTCGTTGGTATTATTGTGACATGAAATTGGTTAATGTAACAACATTCCAAATATTACAAACTTTGTAATGGCCTTTTGCATGTTTTAAATGGATGCATATTGTTCAATGTGGATTACTAAGTATGCTCTCTGTGCAATGTTTGCACTTTGATGGCATGTATGCCTAGATCATTTCTTTTATGCTTCCTCCATAATTTTCTTTCTTACTATTTGAGACTTTGTAGCCCAACGGATAGGCGCTGGTCTCTTTGCCCACTTAGCCAATATCAAATTTTTAAAATCAAGACCGTACATCAGTAGTTTAGAAAATCAAAACCACAAACCAGTAGTTTAGGAGTAGGAGTAATTTTCTGTGTTCATAAAACCTTATCTTTAAAGATCAATTAATGAATCTATTTTGTGTGGTTTATGTATGCACAGTCATATCAAGTTGGGTTTGGTTATAGTTGTTTATTGATTGTATATTTTATGCGAGTTTAATACCTATTGAGGTATACCTCTGGAAACACCCTCCTAAGTCTAAGCTAAACTCGAAGCATATGAGATCCAACCCACTCTCATAGAGCTGGCCATTAATCCTCCATAGTTTGTCGATGAGCTGATTTCACTTGCACGATGACAATCCTGGCCTTGTGAGTGAGATTTGGTTCTAGGAAGCAGACCAACGTTTTGGGCATCAACACATTTGACATTTTAAAATTGGCCGTAATTATCCATTTAACTAGTATCCATCTATACTTGGTCATTTTCCTAAGCCATTTGAGTTCTAACTGATGCAAAACTACAAATGTTTTGCAATTCTTACCTTCATTACTTTAACCATTTGATCACATCATATTTGTTACTATGACATGATACTTTATTCTCCTTAACATTCTCCTAGATTGAAGTGTTGTTTTGTCGTGAGACAACATCTACCAATGACAGTCATACAAAAAAATGAGCAACTTTCGTCAAACATCACTGCAGAAATACCTATAAGCAACATTGGTAGTTGATAATTTGGTCATGGGACTGTTGTAGGTTTTCACCATTTCCTCTTTACCTAGAGTGCTGTAGTTGTTTTCACTATAGTGGGACATAGATGACCATCCTTGCTTATTTTCAACCATCTAGGAAGACTCATCCAACCACCTTTTCTATTTTTGAATTCGATATCCTACAATGTGTGTATTGTACTAAATTGGGTGGGCTTCTACAATGACTAGTTTAACTTAGATTAAATTGGCGTAAACATTTTACACTTTTATCACAGGTGGAGATGGTATGATTCCAAAGAGTGTTTGCTGTTGGGGAGCAATTGTTAGGACATCAGCTTTGATAATGGTCCAACTTGCAATGGCCTCTTCTAACTGATCTTCTACATCTGCAAATTGGTCAACAAAGTGGTCATTATATCTAGATTGTTGGAATATTTATTACCATTTTCTATTGTCATCTCTATAAGCAAAAGAAGATTTTTCGTCCAATCCCATTGCCTCTTCACTTGAATGCCTAACAACTTATTAGTAATTGCCTTTGCCTCCTGTTGTCTTGTTTTCTTGTAAAAGAATTGAATTTCTTCAGCAAGCACTTGAGTAGAATCTTCCCAGACTTGATTATGAAGTTCCTTTATCTTGGCCCTATGTGCAAGAAATTGAGCATCATACTAGCATATTTTGATCCAATTGAATAGGAGCTCACACCTTTGTAGTAATTTTCTTTGAGCCTCATAGTTTGCTTTGCATCTAGGGCACTTCTTCCTCTACAACTTCTAGCTGATTTCTCAACTGTCCTGACTGATCAGGCTTTTGCATCTAGTATTCTTCAATGAGTGTATTCACCTAAAATGTTGCCTTATCTATCGTAGCTATGCTCAGAAGATCCCCAGTTTGTGTTGAAAGACAGGCATTTAGTAGTTACCTCTGGCTCAACTTGCTTCAATTGGGCACTGGTATTTTGTGTACATTGTGTACTGTTGGAAAAGTTGTCACACACAGTGGCAAATCATATTCAATTCCTAAAGATTGCTCTTCTGTAAGTAAGTTTTTCATGTCTTGCTCGATGAATTCAGATAATATTATAGATTTTGCTGAGGAGCAGGTTTTATTTGCAATCCCATAGATTCATTGATAGGCTACATTCAGAGAGAATGAACTAAGGGATGCCTTCTTTGCTTCTTCACACAAGTTACCAAAGGCATCAAATTGGTGAATTGTCAAAGCACCTTTTTATGGCCTTTGTGTTGTGTTGCTCTTCTTGTTTTGCATCTTCTTCGTTCATCCTTTTTTCTTTCTTTCCTTTTTGTTTTGTATAGGGGGCTTTTGAAGGTTGCTTTGGAGTGCCTTTTCCTGCCATGGTGCTGATACTGGTATCTTGTAGTTAGATGTAGATTTTCCTCCTTTTTGTTAGAAAGAGTTTTATTGAACCCTTTTACGGCCTACCAAAGTTTGTAGCATCTCGTTAACTTTTGCTTCACCCATAATTTTATCATCCTTAGACAATGGTGTAGATACCTCTTTCGGTTGGTTTTCCAATAGAAAGGCTTTTTTAATTGTTCCTTAAGTAGCCATCCCATCTAAATTGCACACCATTTATGAAATTGAGGAGTCAATTCCTTGATCAATTGATCCGTGAATGCTCTTTACTCTTCTTCCTCCTTGTAGCAGGGGGCAAATCATTTGGGCTAGGAGATGGAGGTGATTGGCTGCTGTTGCTATTGTGATCTTGTTTCTTCTTTTAAGGACACCCAAAGATTGTCTGATAGCAAATGAAAGCCTCAAGATTGTGCTACAAGAATCTCCCTTGACCAGCCTTCATTATTTTTTCCTAGAATTTCAAGACTTCACAATTTCATCACCTTTGTAAAATATTTTATTTAATAATAATTTTATATATATTTTTTAATTATTCGTTTCTTACCTGGACTAGTATTGTTTTCTGATCATGTTTTTAGTACGATAGTTGGGTAAAAGGATGATAGAAGAAATAGGGACATGCATGAACTAGTACGAGTAGTAGAACTATCGTATTACAGATACATAGGGCTTCTAGGGCAATTCCAGTAACACAGTTATTCTTTATTCTATTTTATTACTTGATGAGACTTATTTCTTTGCAAATCCTCAAATTTCTCATATTATAAACGTTGAGGGCTGAGGCTCTTGAGAGAGGAAGAAACAAGGAGAAACGTCCCATACCTTGCTTCTCCATCCATCCCATTCACAATGACCTAAGTAATTAGGCCAACATCAGATTGGCAAAGTTCTATTGGACTAGTACAAATCCCAGTTTATCCAGCTGGAAGGGTGCAAATTTACAACCATAGAGTTCCTCTAAACTACAAAACATACTATGCTTCATATTAGGAAGGGCCACAGGCATAGGTTCAAACCAGTGTTTCTCCAAATTTCTGGGTTGGGGATGTGGGGACAGTGTTACTAGGTCGGCAAAGTTTTCCCTGGATTTTGGGGGTGGCTAACCAAATGATATTTAAAATTTAATATTTTAAATTAAAAATAAAAATAGTTTAAATTAAGTGAAAAGAAGTGATCCAATAATCTGTTTGATAGACATAATGATGTAAATATGACTTAAATTTTATTTATATCAATAAAAGTCACAAACTAAAAGGGAGCTGAGAATCACAAGTACAAGTACAAGTAGCAAATGTCAAAATGGAAAATGCCAAAAGAAGGTTCATTATGGTGTTTTATATTTTTTAATGGCCAGGAATGGGCAGAGTCCCCGAGAAACAGGAAGGATGTTGGGGACAGCAGGCCACCCCAAAGAACACTTTAAAAAGGGGATGTCTGCCAAATTGGAGGCGTGTCCCATATTTTGTGATGGGCATGGGGACATGTTTAGGGACAGAGATGTTTTGCAAAATGTCCCCAAATGGAGGGGTCATCTTATTAGCCTTGGGACATATGCCCAGGGTACACTGGTTTAAACGTAGATCTCCAAACTACACAAGAAATCTAGCAGTTTGTGAACTTCCAGTATGTTGAGAAACATGCTTAAATTCACAGTTTTTTCAAGAAATACCTCTTACAACAGGTTTGGGATGGACCCTCCAAAACCAATGAATTAGAATGGCCCTTTAAGCAGATCAATAACTCCACTCCAGCAGTCTGAGGTCTGAATCAATATATCCCAAGAATGAATTTAAGATAGAAATAGTGAAATGTAAAAACTTGAAAATATAATATAAGAAGCTTGACATTAGCTCAATCGTGTCATCAATGTGGAATAGCATTAGTGTAAATATCACTGATGCAGGATCTGGCCAGGTATGCATTCAGTAGTTTGGTCTAAGCTGAAGTTGTATGCTAAAGCAGTAACTGTGTTAACTTTGTTGTTCTGAAATGTCACTGCCAGAAGACTCACGTTTTTGTTGATTTAGATTATATTGTCTAATTGATTTAATGGAAATATACCATTTTAGAAAAACAATTGAATGAGTTGTAATAAGCCAATATGGTTATTGATAACTCCTATTTCTTTGGTTGGGGGATAGGATCTATAATTAGGTTTTATCCACATTTTCTCAAGATGATAGTATTTGTTAAAGCAATGAATGTTAAGAGCATTGCCAATATGGCTAAGAGCTTTGAAGGGATCATTGATTGTTCAGATTTTAATATGATAAATAATGGTTCACTGCATCTTTCATCAGGGAACAAATGATGAGATAGTCGATTGGTCCCATGGAAAGCGATTGTGGGAGTTAAGTAAGGAGAAGTATGAACCTCTGTGGATTGAAGGCGGTGGTCACTGCAACTTAGAGCTCTATCCTGACTATATTAAACACTTGCGCAAGTTTATGCACTCAATGGAAAAGTTGTCAGCCACAGAAAGTGTCAAGCCAGTACCTCAATTGCATCATCAGACACGACATAACAAGTGCTTGAGGTTTAGTTTATGTGACCGGCTTGTCTCTCGGGTCTAGCCAAATTCAATTTTGCCTCGTTCAAGCTAGACAAACAAAATATATGGAGACTGCATGAAGTTTTACAGCCAATAAGTTATCTTTACATGTATATGTTCATAGAACGACAGTGTGCAATGCTAGGAAAAATGGGCTGGTTACTATTTTGCATGGGCTTCCTTATGAGGTAGATTGTTCTGTCTGAAAGCTGGTTTTTCGTCTATTCCAAAGGGTCAACACACTCAAGTGCCCAGAATATTATATGAGATCAAAGGCGAGCATTATGTCTTAATTTGGATCCATTGTGCTAGATTTTTTATAATCACCATGCTGCTTTCTTTAGATGGGGTTCGTGAGTGTAGGATACACCATACTGTTATGTTTTAGGACGATGTCAGAATTGCATGGGAGGAATGTAAGTCACTGACATGTATTATTGTTGTGTGTAATTTTGATGCATGATTGAGTGCATTCATATCAAATTGTAATTATTTCATTGTATGTTGATCACATTTTGGTTGATCTTCAAATTCAGTTTTTGGGCTGTATGCTTATACTGCCTCAGGACCCTTGTATTTATTGGGTGGTAAATATGTCTCGGTGTCACAGAGAAGTGCTTGTTTTTTGTTACTGCAAATTTTTGTTATGTAAAATAAGCTACTACTCATTTCCTTCTGCATCTGACTTGAGGTTGCTCATGAACAGGAGTATCTTTCATAAAGTGCAAATTTGATGATAGATCCATGCATTGCAAACCTTATGTAGTATTACATTGTTTTTGATGTAATTGATGTTGACTTTATAATCTCTTTCTATGAGTCCATTGATGTTGAGAATCTATTATTATGTCTAAAGTTGTAACTACAGTGAAAAGGGGTTGTAATGACCAGGGTGTGAACAAAAGAAAACCTTTAACTTCTACATGTAAAAAATATAAATATAGTGGGTGGCTCCCAAAAATTCAAGATTATTAGAAAAATGTAAATAAAAAAGACTAATTACCTTTGAAAACTAATATATGATTATAGTATTTAAATATACAGATTATTTAAATGTTTAAATAATTTTAACTATGTTTTATGTAAAATATAAATGCTTGACTCCAATGATTCTATTTTTAAAATTTTACACATCGCATAAATTTAAAGGTTATAATTTAAATATTTAAATACCTTTTGAATATTACAATTGTAGTAAAAAAATAAAATTGGTGCAACTGAATTTGACATAGTTGAGCAATGACTAGGCAAAACTTTGTAAAGTTCAATTCTTTCCTTGAACATAAATTATGTGCAAACACATTTGCAAAATGCATCAAGCAAGTTTGTAAACATTGGGGAAGTGTTTTTTATTAGATTTGAATATAAAAGCAATATAATATTGCATCATCATGCAAATATAACAATGTACAATCAACGAATATGACATGTATTATGATTTATGATATCTGTCATTAAAAATCATCTGCAAAAACTTTAAATGCACATCTACAATTTTTACTTTTCCTAATGAAAAACTGGGCTTTCTCTTTTTAGAACCATGGCTTCACTTATACTAGGAGACCTTGGCTCCACTCTAGAATTAGACGTCAATGACTCCTTTGTACAGACTTAAACATCATTTGCACTGATGTCATCCATCCAATGTTTTCTTTTATTGTATGCAGACCCTCCTCTATTTGTATTTTGAAATCAACAATCTCGTGTCTTGTAAACATGGGTTGTCTTCATTTTATACAGTCCATTTCTTATATTGATCAATCTCATTTAAGTGTATAGGTTCCTTAGTAGATGAGTCCATTTTTTGTGCACGTGTAAAAGTTGTATTGTACAATAATGAGGTCATTAAGGTGTTGTGACAACTTGTCTTTGTATAAAGACCTCCAAATAATCAAAGACTGCATAATTTTTATTTTAGGATGATTGTAGATTTTCAGTGTTTGTAGATGAGATAGTTGTACACTAATTATAGAAATCTGTTACCAATTGCACAAAAAATTGTTGGGTATACAATATACTGAATACTTTAACTGGAAATGAAACTCACTACAAATAGTACTAATGATGTTGTTTGTTACATGAATTTCATGCTCTATATAATTTGTAGTTTGTTGTTTCTAAGTTGTAGGGTTGTTGCATTTATTTTGTGCTCAATGCATTCCTATAAGATTAGCATATGTTAAAAGTGTGGTAATATATGACATTTAAGTTTCAACAACATTTCTGTAAGATAAGAGTATTTAGCTTTTTGTAATTAATTAATTTATTTTATGAATAATTATTACTAATAAATGTAGTTTTTACATTTTGTGATGCCTATCCTAAATCTTTTAATTTTATAGTATTATTAAGTTAAACATATAAATATAACTTGTTTTAATTTTTTCTAATATTAAAATGGACAACTATTATTAATATTTTTTTTAAAATAAATTTTGTCAAATTTATATTTAGAATATCATAATTTTAATTTATAATTAATTGCAACCACTCACTATTTACTTGTTAAACACCACATAGGAAAGCTAAATGCGAAGTGTTGTTTTGAATAATATGATTTAGTTGTTATCCTGATTATAGAAATTTAGACTCCCAAATATGCGAGATAAAAAGATACTTGTCATAACATTTAATAATATTAAAATAACATATCATAAATAATAACTCTCTATTTTTTTAGAAATTTTAAAAGCAATTATAAATATAATAATAAAATTTTAATAATTTTTTTTTTGATCGGTAAGGTTTTTTGTATTGATATTAAAACATATTACATCATAATACTTTGCAAACATAAAAACTGTCCTACTGCAGTATGTTTTCGGGCATTTACCCTTCTTTTCTTGCCAATTTGATTTCAAAATAGCCTATAACCTATACATTCAACTATTACATCCATTACATTTGTATTAATATTCCAAAAGAAGCGTATGATCTTGTTAACTTCCTCCTTCCAGCTGCTCTGGTAATCAACATTCATGCTCTTCTATAACCAAAATCTTCAACATTTTCTTTGGCATTTTCAGAATCCACCATTCCTTCGTAGTTTCTTCTTAGATTCAAAAAGACAAAAAAGGGAGACTTCATTACCTTCACTACTTACTCTATCACCTTTACGGGCCTACCACCACAACACTTATTGCATTGCTTACGAGGCACCCTTTGAGTAAAAGTGCCCTCTATATCCTTTGCTCGGGCTTTCTGCCTCTCTAGCTCTGCTTTTACCTTCATCCAGCGTTCTTCGGCTTTGCGAAACATCAAGGGTTTGTCCGCATTAGCTCTCCGGCGCAAGAATGGGATAAGCCCATATCTCCTCCCATCCTCCTCTTCTTCAAAACACTCCGAGAAGTTTGACCCTATCCCCGGAATTGCCCACTCCAAAATGGAGTCTAGTTGCCCAAAAACATCCTCCTCAAACAAGGCTCGTGTTACTTGACCCACCTCTTTTACACTCCTCTGAATTTCCAAGCCCCATGCTATAAAAACAGAGATGCAGTCCAGGTTTGTGCGGCACTTGATCTTCCTCTCTTGAAATTGTTCTCCAATCACTATGAGAACCGCCTCTGTCATTGCCTCTGTCTTTACCTTGAGCAACCCTTGAATTCGCTCTCGGCTTGCATGCCCTTTAAATGCTTTCATCTGTTTCTTCGTGTCTACGCTAAAGTTGGCCTCCATTTTGCTTTTCAATCACTCTGCTTTCTCTGCACCTACAACCTAGTACTCACCAAATCCACTATTTCTTTAGGCGGTTTCCTTCGGCAAGCTTGCTTTATACACTTTCAAAGTCTTTTTGCATGTAACTTACAATCATTCCTAATGCCATTTCATTAAATGAGAATTGCATAAGCCGTTGGGTGCCATTATTACACATCAATGTCCTATCCCATCCGCCCATCTCGGGCAGTCCTCTCGCCTTGTGACATCATTCTTTCCTCCGTAAGCTGTCCTTTCAACCGTCGGTTGATATGTGTGAAATTTCCTTTTGCCATCTTCTCATAAGAATGCATTCATTCTGTGCCCGTCACTTCATCATTAATATTGAGATTTCAAAAATCATCTAAAACAACATCTGGATGTGTCAAATGTTAGAGCCCAATTTGCTATAATGTCTGCTTCCTTATTTCCCTCCCTTAATGTATGTGTTATTTTGAAATTTTGAAATTGGTTTAAAACATTAACCACATCCCTCAACACACTTTGTAGTTGCCATGTATTTGAGTCATTCATTTTGATCGCTTCAATAATCACCCTAGAATCTCCTTCAATACGCACATGATGCAGACCCAACATCCTCCCAAGTTTTACAGCAAGCAAGGTTGCTTGCACTGTAGCCATATTATTGGTCCCAACTTGTAATTTCTTCGTTGCCATTGCAATGATGTGTCCATTCGCATCACGATCTATAACACTTGCTCCAGAGGAGCCTGGATTACCTTTCGAACATCCATCAAAGTTTATCTTTACCCACCCTGGGTCCAGAGGAATCCATACTATATTTTCCTGCATGTCTTATCCTTCAACATGATATTCCCATCATTATTATATCTTATTTTAATGCCTGGCCATGCCATTTGCACTGTCCTATCCCATAAGGAGAAAATTGAATTTGATTTTTTATGACTGACCGCTGTGCTCATCACCTCCTCTATAGCCCCATCTATCCTTTGCAAGATCTGATCTGTAGATTCAGCCACATTCTGAAAAATCCGCCTGTTCCTCTCTTTCCACAATTCCCAAATCACCAGAGAAGGACACACAATCCATATTTTAGATAAAGTAGATTTTTGAACTTGAGTTGCCCAACATTTGAAGAGTTAAAATAAAAAATTAGGTAAGGGTCCCATAAAATTTAGTTTCTGTCTTACCATATCCCAACATCTTTGCGCCATTTCACATTGCACTAGTAGGGGATCCACATCCTCACTAGCATTCTTGCACATCAGACATATGCTAGGTCCTACAAAGCCATACAGCTTCCTGCGTTCACCTATTAGTATTTTCCTCTAAATGACCAGCCATGCAAAAGCTCTTGCCTTCTGTAGACAATCCTTGTCCCAACACAACTTATGAGGCCATTCCTCTACTTCCTCATCTCGGGCCAATAAATTGTAACCTAGCTTGGCAGAATAATGACCACTCTTTGCAGCACACCATATGATATCATCTGTTTGATCACATAAGGTCACTTGTCTCTCATTTAGAATGCTGTTCAATTGTTCAATTTGAGCCTCCTCCAGCCCAATGAAAACTGTGCTTTTCCAACACCATTAATCCCCCATCGAACCATTCCTAATCTCCATATAGTCTCTGACCTTGTCACCCCATAAAATTTTCATAGTCAAGATCAGGTCATGTAAATTGTCATCTTTAGATAGCACCAGATTCCCATTCCAGGAGTCATCCTAAAATGTAGCCTCCTTTCCATCACCTATCGGCCATGATAAATGCTCGCATACCACTGGTCTGCACTCAAGAATGAAATTCCAAATAGCAGACCCCTTTAGAGGATCACGAACCGTGAAGATTCACTTATTCTCCATTGAATCCAGATATTATCTTTTCAAGATTCGCACCCATAGTTGGGAAGGTTTAGAGTATAATTCCCAAACTAATTTTGCCCCAAGAGCTTTATTGATCAAGTGTCATTTTCGTAGACCACACCACCTTTTTTCTTAGGTTTGCATATAGTCTCCCATGCCACTAAAGGAATTTTGTCTTCCTCCTGTCCTCTATTCCAGAAAAATTGTCTCATTCTCTGTTCAATATACCTCAAGACTTTTATTGGAATCTTTAAGCAACTCATGGAGAAGGTTGGAATAGAAGATATGACTGATTGTAGCATAAGGATGCGGCCAACATAGGTGAGCCACTTACCTTTCAAACTTTCCATCCGCTTCACACATCTATCAATTAAATCTTTCCAGAGGTTAGTTTTAGAGTCTCCCTCAAACAGTGATAGGGTTTTGATAGGATTTTCTAGTGCTCTCTGTTAGACTTTTTTTTTGTTTCTCTTTTGTATTTCAATAAATCTTTACCCTTCTTTTAGTTAAAAACAGTAAGCATATATCATTTGATGAAATTTGATCTGAGCATTAAAAATTTATTTTTTCATTATTGAAATTGTTTCTTGGATTAAGAATATGTAGAGACAAATCAGTTATGCAACAAATTTATAGTGTTATTCACTTAAGGATTGTTCCACTTATAGAATTATGTAATAAATATAGATATGGCTATAGATCTTATGCTAGATAATATGTACACTTCTTATTTGATAAATCAAATATGGATTATGCGTAGTCTTTAATAATGATCCCTCTCAAATTGATATTTGGTTTAGATACTATATCTATTAAATTTCCCATGAATAATGAAACAAATTATCCAGAAAAGAGATTTAATGACTCAGTAATTACACTATAATTTATTTCTATCATATATATATATATATATATATATATATATATATATATGACTTCAAGACAAAGACATGTAGAATATTTTGATGATTTAATATGAATGACTACCCAAACAGTATTGCTTTAGTATCAACAGATCCGGAAATCAGCTAATGGTTCTCTCAAATTAATATTTGATTTAGATATTATATCTGTTAATTTTTTCATGATAAATAAAACAAATTGTTCAGAAAGAGAGAGGATTGGCTCATAATTATAATATTACATTATAATTGATTTTATTTGATTACTGTACATGTATATAAATTGTAACTATATAATTTTTAAAAGCGAATATGACACCATAAGACAAATACATATAGAATAGCTTGATGATTTAATATGAGGAAAACAGTATTGCTTTAGTATCAGCATCAGCCAATGGCTCTCTGAAACCATCTAAGATGTGTGAATCTGGAGTACATACCTGAGAAAGATGGAGTCTTAAAAGATGTTATTAAAATTGTTCTATACTTCTTATTGACGATACTCAGCACATGCATTGTAAAAATTGATTACTAAATAATACATTGAATTACTTTGGAATGTAAGATTTTATCTTACAAGAGTTCTACATAAATCACGATACTATAACATACTGCTGTTAAATTTTTCATATATGAAAGAAAAAGTTATGAATTATGAATTTTACATAGAAGTTTGCACAGCCCTCACAATTATCTTTGGCTCAAAAATCTTTGCACATTCAATGTACATATGATAAACAGGATAGATAGAATAACATTGAGATATGTTTTGATGAACATGATCAGCTGAGCTGCCTGAAATCTGCCTATGGTGTTTTCAGTTGTTAGATGATTTAACTATTTAAATAAGAGACCATAATAAAGAAATGTTTAAATGTGACAAAGAAAACCAAAAACTGTTTATGACTACTATTAATTTGCTGGATATAAAGGTCTTTTATAAAAACTGAGTTTTTATAGTAACAGTTGCAACATTTTTGTGCCCTAATACTAAGTTCAAGTCAATTCAATTGCTAACTATATATGCAGGGATATTTTCCCCATACTGCACATGCTGGAAATCAATTCAATTTCTCATTTGTATGCTTGCTTTGGTTGCTCTAATGGCATATGAATGGCTAATTAATAAGTGAGCATGAAGCATTTTGCAGTTAAGATTACATGCAACATTTTCAGTATTTGCCTTACTTTCTTTTTATTGTACATTAGATTTGTGGTTTGAAGTTTTGTACAAATGTATTATAAAGACTAAAAATTGCAATTAGCTCTACAGTATGTTTTCTACATGTAGAATTTGGAGAAAGAAATGTTGCTTTCGGAGTTTTAGGCAATTCATATAAATGCATTTGCATATGATAATATGTGTTATTGTCTATTTTAGAGGGAGGCAAGCTGTTAAAAAGCTCCAATTTCTTTCTTAAGAATTGAATGCAAGGTGATATTCAAACATCCTTCACAGTATTCTATTTAGTTCCTAATTTATGCATAAAAGTAATTTTGAATTGAAGTCTAAGAAGCAGGTATGATAAGGAGTTAAGCATGTCCAAGGTTAGTATGTATTGTATTTCTAAGAGTTCAGCGTAATGAAGATAATGATTTCAAAATTAGATGATACTTACGGGCTCTAATCTTTCATATGTAAGTATACTCTTATATTTTGTGGGTCATTTTAAATACAGATTTTGTAATGTTGTTCCAAATATTTGTAAATTATATCACAATTAAAAGTACTTTGCTTTGTAGTCTGTTTTTCATCAGGTTGTTCGTTAATATCATTAAATATCTAAAATAAGTTGTTATAAGGAATGTTATTAGATTTCTCATAGTTACTAAAGGATTCCAAGTTCTGTCCTTCAGAATTGAATGTAAGATGGTGGTTTCTATAATGATATCTTTGTGAATTGTTTGAGGAATTGTCTTTCTTATCTCTATGTTAAGTTTCTAGGATTTACAGAGAAACATAAGTTCAAGTATTTCTGCAAGAGCATTGTACATAACCAATTAAAGAGTTGATGAGGGTACCAAGTGTTCTTCTTTTGCAGGATTAAAAAAATGGTATCGTTTTTGTGCGTCAACACTTAGTGATGTATCCCCCCTTAAATAAAAAGAAATAAAAACAAAATATTCATCTTAGTTCTATAAGGGATTTCTCTTAGTGACTTAATGAATTCAACATGTTTGGTCAAGATGTTCAAACGTAATTTGTAGTGGAGGGAGTAAACTTTGGGTTTTAACATTTATCTCGTGTAGGTACCCAATGTAATCTGTCAATTTCACCATTATACAACTTGTTTTAAATGTTACATATAAAAGTATGACCCCCAAAGGAAAGTGTATAAACATTCATGAAGTGTAAATAAAAAAGGCTTATGTGAGGAACAATGGAAGCTCACATAACTTATTGTTCAAGTCAAAGAATTACAATGAAGATGATTAGCTTTGCCCAAAACATTAAGAATATATTCACCTCTATAAACTCTTGGAACTTGGAGGTTCATAGCCTCAACTGAAATTTGTGTGCATGGATCCTACATGATTGAAACAATTATAAAACAGTCAGAAACCTAATCTAGTTCAATTCTAAACATTAATGGAATTTAAGGTGTTTTAAATTTTGACACCGTTAAATCTATAAGAGATTGCATATGTTAACCATAACTCTTTAATTAGTTGTAATTTCTAAAATTATAAAAGATTATGTTTAAATAGTACATAGTTCAAAAGTAAACAATAGATAATTCAAAACATATAATAATAAAATTTTAAGTTTAAATTGTATATTCTTAGTTTTGACTAAAAGAAAATGATTATTTATACGAATGCATCTTGAGCCAATATTGTTATTGGTTCTTGAACTAAGAGAACTCATAGTAGCAATCGATCTTGTGAGATTTGGTAATGTAATTTACCACATGAAAATATGATTATAAGGAATTTGGTAATTTATCATAGGGGATGCAGTTAATCCTGTCAAATTTGAGGATCTAGCTAGTCTTATGATATTGAGGAAAGGATATCAATAACTTAACGCTAGTGATACAATTGGCGTTGTGGAATGAGGGTCATGAATGTGAGATTTTAACATTGAGGACACAATTTTCCCCTAGGAGATTTGTGGATGCGATCCTTCTAGTGAAATCATGGTCAATAATTCTTGAATTGAACACAAGGGATGCAGTTGGCTCAATGAAATCATAGCTAGGAACTCTTGAATTAAGAAATGACAGTGCAAACAACTTGGAAGATTTGGTGATGGAACTCATAGTGGGGTAGGTAACCCTTGAAGGCTCGATGATTGAACTCCTAAACTAGTCACTCCAGGTGTAGGCAACACTAGAATATATGATGACACTTGTGGTGTAGGAAACCTTGCAAGATTTGATGATTAAACTCCTTAATTGAACATTGGGAATGCAAAGAAACCTAAGAGATTTGATGATGGAACTCCTAAATTGAACACTAGGGATGTAGTTAACCTTGGGTGATTTGATGATGTAACTCTTGATCTGAAAACTAGGGTTGTAGTGAACCCTAGGAGATTCGATGTTGTAACTCTTGAATTGAACATTGGGTGCACATTCAGGTCTTGAAGATTTGATGATGGAACTCCTAAACTGAACATTGGAGCACCAACAACCTTGAAACACATCATTGGTTCATGACATAAATTATATTAATTTTGAAATTATATTTTCTAGTAGAATGGTACTTGTAATATCATTGTAGATTCATACTTTCTTAGTACTTGCAAAATACAATGCAGCTATAAAGTGGCTCTCAACATAAATTATATTAATTTTGAAGTCATTTATTGAGGTAGATTGGTACTTGCACATATCATTGAAGCTCGGTACTTGCTTAGTACTTGCGAATATCATTCCAGATTTGTACTTTCTTATATCGGAAGAAATAACTACTATTTACTTTTTCTTTTAGTAAACCCTCTAAGTGGATGAAAATAATGTAAAATAATCACATAATTATATAAATTTTGAAGGTCTTTATTGTGGTAGATTGGTACTTGCAAATATCATTATAGATTGATATTTGGAAATATCATCATAGATTGGACCTTGCAAATATCAAAAGAAATTACCGATTCTTATAAAAAACCCTCTAAGTTGATAAAAATTATATAAATACTCTTATCTTTCTAAAATTGTCTTTAAATTGATATTGCAATTTTGAGATTAGTCTTTACAGTTAATATTACAACAAATTTGAAGTTATTTATTGTGCTCAAGGTGGTATGCTTACAAACCTTAAGAAATAATTTATAAACATGTTAGACATGTTACTTTCCCCCTCATTACATGGACAGTTGCAACCACATGCATTTGTGCCAATTATTGGATACCTGTAAATTACAATTGAAATCATATGTTAAACACCATAAAACAAATGAAGCTAAACCATTGCACAAGGCTACACATTATGATTTCCCCTTGATTCACTCAAATCTATACATTAAATTTCTTCTACTATGAAAAGAAAAGTTTCTATACATTAAATTTCTTCTACTATGACCAAAAAACACTTAACAACCACTATAATCAAGTGTCTACTTCTGCCCTTTTATAATGGACTCACCAATGACCATTGCCTATCAAGGACATGCATCCATTGATGTGCACCCAAGTTCATATTAACTCCTCTTTGTTGAAGATCGTTGGACACTACCAATGTCTCCTGTTACAAATTACTATAAGCAGATTGATTTAGTATTGAAATATATTCAAATAAGAGAAAGATGGTTTTTTAAAAGAGTAAATAACAATCAATGAATTTTGTACTACAATATGAAAATTATTATAAAGTTTGATCTAAAATATTAAATAGGTGCAAGGGTTAGCGATAAGAAATATATTCAATTAATTAAAATATTAAAATTAAATTAAATTTAAAGAAAATATTAAAATTTAATTAAATTTAAAGAAAATATTAAAATTTAAAATAAACAAATCTTTAAAAATATTTCAAAGTTTTAACAACTACAAACCTTTCAATTCCTAGCATCTTGTAATATTACCAATTACACAAATGATACATTTTTCCTTTGTCAATCCTTCATTTAATTTTTTGATGAATAGTTCCTTTCCATTAATAAATTTCAAAGTTACATATTCACAAAAAAGGGGCCGGGGGATATAAAAAATCACCCCGCAGAGTCACTCGGCCAAAGCCGGATACAGAAAACTATTCATAAAAAAAAAGCTATAATGTCATTAGGCAGCAAGAGCAGTAGCAGCAGAAGGTGGAGGATCTTTATCATCCGATCCCCACTTCGGAGTGGGATTGACAGTAGGGTCGGGAGGAGGCCAACCATCATTCTCATCTTCTTTTTCTTTTTCTTTGTCTTCCTCCCTAGGTGGGGAAATAGCAAGCGCCAGGCGTGGGAACTTGGAGGAAGTGGCAGGAGGCCAATCCCAGCCACGGCGGGAACCAGGAGCATCAGGAGGGGTAGACTGCACAGGGGTTGGCCCCCAACC
>MU224254.1:2794812-2821707 GCA_018584345.1 Thuja plicata | reverse complement strand
AGATGACCAGGATCGATACATCGTGTGGACCTCAACTAAGTGAGTAACTACGACTTCATCCTGAGTCATGAAAACACATCAGACACATATCCATGAAAACATAAAACATCATGATAATGGTTAGATTCAAATCCTTGGGTTAGATCCATAAAAAATATCAAAATAGATGGTTTTCTAATCTCATAAACATATAAATGATAACCATAAATGAGCATATCAATCATCTGATAACCATATCATCATCCACAAAATATAAATGTAAATGTATAGTTCTAACCATAATAGAATGTCCAAATCAGAAAGTCCAAGTATCACCATAGGAGAGGTATTACATCATGTCCCTTCGACAACCAGTCTTCTGCAGCATCATTAATTCAGTTGGAAGGTCCCATACTTATAACGTATGTATGCCCCATCTACAACCTCCTTAATTAGTCTTCAAGTGTTTGCCTCTCCATTATCTCAGTTGGAAGGTTTCATGCATGTAATGCAAGCATGTCCCTTCAACAACCTACCTAGTCTTTATACCTGTACCTATACATGAAGCAAACAACATTAATAAAACACCTTCTCCTTTTCTTGCTGATTCTAAATATGTTTTCAGTATTGCTGTCTTGCATTTCATCAGCGAATAGAGATCAACACAGTAGAGTAGGAGTTAGCTTCCTTTATTGCTCAGTTCATATGAACTGACCCTTCTCTCCTTTCTTCTTTGTTGCAGATGAATCCCGGATGCGAGCCCAGAACTACGATGACAACTAGCACATTAGGCAATGGATCAGAAAATGGGGGGCCTAACCCTTATCCTTTTTGCATTGATTTCTTTTCATTTATGAAAATGAAAAATCAGCTCTTCTATTTTCCTGCATTTCTGATTTAGCATGCATGCTCACATTATCCTAAAGCCATGGGTTGTGTGGTTGATGTATAAAATGTATTTCATTTTGAATATATTTTAATGAAAAGATGCTTTTTTTATCATTGAAATACACTTTCCAGTTCTATTATTTTGAAAGAAACCACTGCTTGTGTGGCTATTTTAAATGCTGTTCTTTTGTTTATTTTGGAAAAGCAAAGTGTCTCTTCGATTTCAATTGTAGATTTGAACAACATCTGTACTTTATAAAATAAATTTGCACTCTTTGACAACTTAGGGCAGCACTTTCAAATTTTTTGAGATTTTTAAAATGAACCAAAAAACGTGACAACAAATTTGAACATTTAAACCATTCAACCTCTTAACTAAAAATAACCTTATTTCACTAAAAATATCAGGGTTGATAACAACCCTACCATTTTGAACCGCATAGTGAAAATATGGTAACATTTTGGCGACCTCTCAGGGGTGTTTTCCTACAAAACAATATATGACCAGTAGCCTTGCATAATCCATTGGGCGTAGAGTCTTTCTCTAGACTTGAAAACTGAAAACCCCTCCAAACTGAAAACAAACACACTGCTGCAAACTAAAACTAAACTGAAACAGAAACACAAATATGTCAATGTTGTATTGCAGTGTTCCTATGTGGATGAAATTCTTGTGATATGGGGTAGCGGAAAATATTCCATGCCCTGTATGATAAGTATTTTTCTCATGTAGGAATGGTGCAGTACAACAACACTGTCCTTAGTGCTTTCTACCACACAATTGAAACTGAAAACATAAAGGCAAAATGAGCTTGAAAAACCACCTAGATTGCACAATAAATGTGTGAACCTGATGCTTATGATATGAGACAATAAAATTTATCCATTCTTCATGTGATGGGCATGATGTTCATGCATCTATTGTGTGATTGATCTTGCTATTTCTGTTCATTCTAACCTTTAAAACTACAAAGCAACTAACTGAAAAAAACTTCTCTTCTCACCGTGATTACATTAAAGAGTAATGCATCATTTATAACTAGGAATCCCAAGGGATTCTTGATTATGCATGGTGTGTTCCTTCTTGATTTAACCACTATGAGCTTAGAAGAACTAACTGCTACTAACTGAAGCAAACTAACTATATGCCAAGCACTTATTCAGATTAACTCACCTCAAAAGCAATGCTTGAGGTGAATCCCATTAACTAGGATTGACAATTATTCTCCTTCCATGTTGGAGAGATGAAAGGCATTGTGTGCCTTGCATTCTATAATTACAAATGGGCCATTCCAAATGGCATCAAACTTTGAATGCTTACTGTGTTTACTCTTTAGCTCATCCCATTTGAGCACCAAATCAGCTTCTGTAAAGACTCTTGCGACAACTTTCCTGTCAAATGTCTTCTTCATTTGATCATGATGTTTCTCCAAATTTTGAAAAGATTCCTTCCTTATCTCTTCCAACTCTATCAATTCAGCAAGCCTCACCTCCATAGGCTGCTGGTCCATCAGGTCTAACTCCTTGATCAAACTCAAGCTGGGTAATTCAATTGAAATTGTCAATCTTGCCTCTCTTCCATAAACCAACGTGTAAGGTGAGTTCCCTATTGAGTGCTTTGGGGTAATCCTATCAGCCCACCAGGCTTGTTTCAGCTTGCTGTTCCAAACTCTTTGATTATCTTCAATAGTCCTCTTGATGATGCGAATCAGATTTTTATTTGTCGATTCAGCTTGTCCATTACCCTGTGGGTAATAATTGGATGAGGTACTAAGATAAACATTGTTTCTTACTGCCCAATCAGCAATTCTTGCACCTAAAAAGGCCAAAGCATTATCAGAAATAATGGATTCAAGTGTTCCAAATCTTGCAATCAGATCTTCATAAAAATTTAGAACTGAAGACTCGTTTGCATCTTTTAATGCAACAGATTCAGTCCACTTTGTAAAATAATCTGTCGCTGTTAGAATATACTTATGCCCTAAACTTGACAAAGGATTAATGGGGCCAATAAAATCCAGTCCCCACTTAACAAAAGGTTGTTCAACCTGAACTAGATTCAGAGGTAAAGCTTCTAACCTCTATTTATTTGCAAAAACAACACATTTCAGACTCACCCACGTGAAGGCATCCTTAAACAAGTTTGAACAAAAATAATCAGCTTTCATAATTTTTAGTGCTATAGTCCTTGTAGCAAAATGACCACTAGCTGGTCCATCATGAAACTTTTCTAGAATCTTCTCTGTTTGATATTCATTAATGCATCTCAACAACACACCATTGTAATCCATTCTAAATAGTACATTATCAATTTCAACGTAAGGGATAGCATGTAATCTGAAATACCTCCTTTGAGAGCTTCTCAAACCATGAGAGAATTCACCAGTTTGAAGATACTTTTGTATTTGCTCCATCCAATCCATGATAATTGCTAGTTGGCTCCTCTGATCTGCATTATCATGGGTAAGTATAACATTACCTTGATGCTGACGAGTGTATTAATGGTTTGCAGTGAGATGCTCACACGTTCCTTTCCCTCTTATGAGATTTGTAGCCTTGATCTCCACGTCATACTCCATCACACGGGTTATCCATCCAACCCTCTTATCATTTAAATCTTTATTCAGCAGAAAGTCTTTTACACTAGGATGGGAAACCATCAGATGAATCTTATTGCTCACAATCAGGGGCTTGAACTTTTTAAGGCTTCTTATAACAACAAGCACATGATTTTCAATAAAAAGTATAACACTGTTCATAACCCTCCAATCCTTGGATGAAAAAAGAAACATGCTGTTCTTTCCCTTCTGCATTTTGCTATACCAACATTGCTGAGATTGATTCATCAGCCCCAAAAGCATACAAAATAAAATATTTCTCAAAATTGGGGTTAATCAATGTGGGAGCACTTGATATTGCCTCTTTTACCTCTTCAAAGATGATCTTGCCCTCTTTAGTCTAGGTGAAGCTCACATTCTTTTTAAGCATTACTGTCATGGGCTTCAAAACAACAGCAACATTTGGAATAAACTTTCTCAAAAAATTGATCCTTCCAAGGAAACTCTGCAGCCCCTTTTTGTGAGCTGGTAATGGCAATGCCAAGATAGCACTTACCCTTTCAGGGTCAATGGTGGTACCATATTTAGAAACAATATGACCCAACAGTTTGCCTTTGTGAACAATGAAGATACACTTTTTGGGATTCAAAGAAACACGAAATTCTCTACATCTTTCAAATATCAGCCTTAAATGCTTGAAATGTTGTTTTGAATTTTTTGAGAATATAGTAATGTCATCTAAATAAATAAGTACAAACCTATTTATGAGGCCATGGAAATCCATCTCCATCACTTTCTGAAAGGTGGCTCTATCATTTGATAATCTGAATGACATCTTTTTGTAAGCCATTGTTCCCCACTTGGTTGTGAAGGCTGTTTTGAACTAGTCTTCCTCCACCAGAATTTGATTATATCCGCTAAAACCATCCAACAAAGAGAAATGATTAGAACCTCAAACAAATTGCAAAATCTTCTCCATGGAGGGAAGCGAGTGATGATCTTTCAATGAGGCACGATTCAGGTCTCTGAAATCAATACAAAGCCTTATTTCGCCATTCTTCTTCCTCACGGGTACAAGGTTTGATACCCAGGATGTAAGCTTGATTGGAAATACAATATTTCCTTCTAGTATCTTAATCAACTCAGATCTCATGAGCTGTTCCAGCTTTGGATTCAAAGGCCTCTGCTTCTGTCTGACAGGTTTTGCACCTGGTTCCAACTCTATTGTGTGCTGGGATAATTGAGGGTCAAAACCCTTCAAATCATGGTATTGCCAAGCAAAGATATCATTATATTATTAACATAATAAAACAAATTTCTGCTACTCCTCTTCAGTATAGATTTTCCCAAGCTTTAAAAACTTATCTTTGGCAACTTGAACAGCTTGATAATGATCTTCCTTTACTGCTAAGCTGGTTTTATCAGTACGTAATTGATCATCAATATTAAAAATTGACTCAAGTGTCACAAGACTCTTAGCTATTTTATTACCTTTTAGCTTTACAACTTGGTTTTCATATTGCTGCTGGTATTTTTTATGATTTCCATTTGAGAACTCATCTTCTTCAATCATAAAATTTAGAATCTTCTCATCACTATCAAAAACTTGCCAATTCACATTATTATTTGGTACAGATGGTTTGACTACCACTTTAACATATGGATGAGACTGAACATTTTTGGTATCATTAGGTATGTCAAATTTAGCTCCCATGGCTACTAATCTATCAGCTTGTTTGTTCTGGCCTCTTGGGACTGAAATAATATTAAAGGCAACAAAATCTTCAATCAGGTATATGTTTGTACAATTTTAAAACATCATTCTTGGCTGAACTTACATTTCCGATCTAATTAACCACAAGATCACTATCACCAAAAACCTTTAAACAGTCAATTTTCCTCATTCCGGCCCATTCTAGGCCATGTACAAGAGATTCATACTCTGTTATATTATTTGTACAGTTGAAAGTAAAATGAAAAGTAAAATAATACTTTTCACCAGCAGGTGAAATCAGCATGGTACCACCTCTTGAACCATTATGGTTCCTTGAACCATCAAAATAGAGTTTCCATAAGCTATTAGAATGGTCTTCAGACTGCTGTTCATCATTTTTGATGAGATTTGGAATGCTTCTTTGTTCATGGATGACATAATTACCAAGTCCAGTCACATCCATATGATTGAATGGCTGCTCTTTGTTGTCTTCAACAACCCATTCATCCAAAATGATGTCTAGTATGCCTTCCAACAACGTGCTAGGATCTAAGGCAGCAAGCTGGTCATCCTCATGAAAAATTAGATTTGCATTAATGGGACTTGGAGTAAAAGGTTCTATATGGTCTTTGGCCAATGGTTCTGCTTATATAGTGACCCTTGTACCATAGCATGTTCTAAAGAACATATGGGACCAATCAGAAGATAGATAACCCCCTATCTTTGCCGTAAAATCCCTACTCAAATAGATAGAAAAATAGGGTGTGAAATCAATTACATAGATGTCTTGTGGTATTGAAAAATTAGGACATGTATGCAGGGTTAAATCCAGATTTCTTATGACACCAATTGTATTGATGGCTGATCCATCTAATTGAACAACTCCCCTTTCTAATGACTCATACTTCAAACCCAACTTATCAACCAGCTGTTTGGGCATAACAGAACTTGTAGCCCCTGAATCTATCATACAATTGTGAACTAGAAAATCACCGATAATCAGGGTCACATAGAAAGGAGCTAGCTTGTGTGGACTATCCTTAGGGGTAAAAGCACTAGCTAGCATGACCTTAGACTTGTCTTGAGTTGGCTAATCTAAAAGTGATATTTTAGCCAATGCTTGTCTCATACTCTCTTTTTGACCAGGTAATTGCAAAGCATCTAATAATGAAATGCTAATTGTAGCTTTTCTCATATAATTAACAATGTTGAAATTAGTGAAACTAACCTTTTGCTGAAGTTTGTCAACAACAACGTCATTTTTTCCTTGTGGCATTGAAACTTTCATTTTGTACTAATCACCAGCAGGTAATTGTTGTCCTCTTGGCAAAGCCTTCACTCCTTGGGATTGTGTAACAACAGGCTACCATTTTTGACTGCTTCCAGCTTGATTGGAATAAAAAACTGTTGGTATTTTGTCCTTTCCAGCTTGCTGGTTTAAATCAGCAGCTCTGGTTTTTGATCTAGTGTTTGCTGAAACAGGATCATACTATTGATTTTGTGCAAAATTTGCACCACAGAAATCCCCATTTTGAGAATTCATCAAGGCAACATGCGGTTCATTAGGATCAGATTGTGAACCTTGCTGTTCAGATCCATCTTGATTTGCACCTTGCTGTCCCAAAACACTATTATGCACCATAAGGGCCTGATTGTGTATTCCATTCGGGCAGGTGGCCTGATTATGAGGCTGATTACATGGGTAGCACCATTCGTAATCTTGAACCATATTGTTCTGAACATAAACCATTACTTTTGAAGTGCTGGGTGTATTTGGATTGTATGACTTTCCAACCCTTTGATTGTAACCAAAATTCCTTCTTTGGCCCTGATAATCAGCTTGATAGGCAGGCCTATTCGCCTGAATAGGAGCTTGATAAGGCCTATTTGAGCTCTCATTCTGCTTCTTAAGATTGATCATCTCATTGCCAAGGTTCTGCAATGTCTTTATGAGAATTTCATTTTGCTCTTTCATGTCTTTGAACTTCTGGGATGATGTTGTACTTTGCTGTGCTTGAGCAGCAACTTGGGTATTAAATGCTGGAAAAGCTGGTACAACAGCTATAACAAGTGGTATAACTACTATATTTTTCTAAATTTTAGAAAAATATGGCATCAGTGGCCTTGGGGCTATCTTTCCTTCTTGGATCAGGCTATTTTCAGCCCTTATGACCACCTCATAAGCTGTTGGAAGCGTGATTCCACCCATAGATTGAATTTGAACAGAGATATCACTGTTAAAAGCTCTTAAAAAATACAAAAATGCATAATCGTTAGAGGGGTTAACTGTTGGTGGGATTCTGTCCCATGTCTTTTGGAAATGGTGATTGAAATCCGTTATATGTTCATGAGGTGCTCTCTTAATCATAGGCAATTGCTCCACCAATGATAAATGATTAGATTTGTCCTCAAAATGTGCGCATAAGGTAGCTCCCAACTGATCCCATTCTGCAATAGAGTTAACAGGAAATATTCTAAACCAAGCAAGAGCTTTACCTTTGAATGATGCAGCAAGCAATTTGATTGCCACATCCTGCTCCGTGATTTGATGTAATTTGCATAGAGATGCCACATCTCTGATATGCTCAATGGGCATGGTGTGATCCTCTCTCATGAAATATGGTAGTCCCTTCAAAGCTACAGCTGGTATGTCATGATGTTGCTGGATATTCAAGGGACTCCCTTGATTAAAAGCCATAAAAGGCTAATTTTGGGCCATTTGTACTCCAAGAGGTGGCTATTGTACTTGCTAAATATGGTTAATAAGTGGTTGTTGCACTTGATTTACTGCTGCTATCTCAATTGCAGTGGTCTGAAAATGATTTTCATATGCTGGTATCTCTGAATCAGAAGTGCTAGGAATCTCAGAACCACTTGGTAACACTGAAAACTCAGATCCTTGATTAATCCAATCTTCAAAATCATTAAAAACTGGATTGCCAAACACTGCTATAGTAAGATCAGTGGATGTTTTTGTTATTCTTCTGTTTCTGCTTGGTAGAACAACACCTCTCCTCACTGCTCTCCCTCTTGATCTCCCAAATTGGAGTTCTTGAAATTCAGGTTTGCCCCTATTTTGATGAGTATAAACATTTCTCATAAGCCGCAATAACTGTATCTGCAAGAAACTAGATCCTTAGAGTCGCCAAGTGCTTAAAACAATACCTTCCACGAGGCTGGAAACTACTGCATGCACTAAAACAACAACAATAATGAAGTGTTGAATCAACTTGTGGAACAAGAACATGTCCCACCGGGCCTACCAAAAACTATTGTTAATCGGGATTGCACCCATGATGCAAAGTGTGAAACCTTACAATCCTGTTGCAACATGGAAATGCTCCCACTGCTATGAATGAGAATGAATCTCTGGATCATAGGCCGACTACCTCCTTGTGATCACCTAAACTACTTTTTAAGGAGGAAAAGGGGAGAAGGATATTCTTAAAAGACAAAAACTTCACTACTGAGGTGATTCACCAAAACTTGATGTTGTAGCAAAACTTTTGAGATAAACAGATAGGTGAAACACAATTATCAACTAGATGAATTCTACAATAATGATTCTATGAAAGGCTCCTTAATCAGCAATAAAGAGGAAGAACTTGAACGTTTTCATAGTTTAATTACTTAAATCAGTGGTAACACAATCATAAACAATCAAACTATTATACAAAAGATAGTTGAAAAGGTATCAGAATTCTATATAAAACTCCAAGGATCTGCTACAACTGCTCCCTTACAATGATGCCTACTTTCTACAATGTGCAAAAGAGGTCAAAAAGAAGGAAGTGCCGAATAATGAAGTAAAAGTACAAGATATAGCCCAAAGAAACTAGAATGGGTCAAATGCATGGAAAAAACCCACAAAAAGAGGCATCAAACTGATGGAAACTAAAGTGCAACTACCCTAAGAACTCCTCCAAGCCAAGTGTCACTAAAAAACAACTCAAACTGATCCTCCAATTGCTCCTCAACTCCCAAAATCATGCAAAAATGTGAGGAGGTTGGATAGAAGGATAAAACCCATAAAAAGAGGGCCATAACTGCATGAAATGTGCCCAAACTGCTCCACAACAACTCCTCAAGCCAAGACCACTGCATGATAACTCAAAAAACACCTCAAGAAGCTGTGAACAGACCATAACAACAGCAGAAATGAATGTGAACCAAAACCCTCCCCTAGAGATTAGCATAGGATAAGCAGTCAATTGCTGGTCAACTCTAGCAAGGTAACATAACTAAGGAAAAACCCTAGAAGACACCCCTCTAATGGACATAAGTCCAACTCATAGAAAAAAGCTCTCATTTGCATTTAATAATTAATAATTGATTGCCTTATAACAATGATAATTAATTTTTATTATCACAATATAACATGCAATAATGGCTTAATGATGTAACATCTCTCAAGACTAACCATTTATTTATTTATTAACCATTAATCGTAATATTATAATATATTTAATTTTTGAATAAATAGAATAACTATTTATTTGAGAATTAGATATATTGTAGTATGGCGGTTAATGATTGATAAATAAATAAAACACTAAAACCATATTTATTTTATTTTACAATTGTATTTTGATATATTTTATTTTAAACGAATAGCTAACTATTCATTTTTCAAAATAAAATATACTAAAATATAATTGTTAAATAATAGTAAATATGTTTTAAGTTGAGAATCTTAAAATCTGCACAGAAAATAAAAACCTTTTTATATTATTTAATAACAATAATATCTATTTGAACTTAAGGTTACCGTTTAATGAATATTATTATAAAATAATATTCATTAAACTATAACCTTCAGTTTAAATAAATGTTATTGTTACTACGTAATATAAAAAAACCTAACTCCTTAAGCCCGAATGCTACCTTGAAATGTAACGAGCGAGTTACATGAGATATTCAAAGGATACTAAAGGTAAACTATGGTAAGAGCCAAGCGGGTTACATAGGGTAATAACCCTAAAAACAACTCATTTTATTTTGTTTGGCTTTGGGGAAATGATGACATTTTTCTGTCGCCATGAGGAAAGAGGGTTCTGGACCAAACAATCCTGCTGCGTGCCGCCATGCTCTCTGCTAGCAAGGTGAAAATACTGCTCTCCTGGCGTTTAAGACTTATTGTTGTTGCTCTTTCCTTTCTTTTCTGGCTGCCTTCTATTTCTTGTTGGCAGCCATGGGAGAACAGGGTTCTGTTGATTTTCTTGAGCATTACTATGGACATTTGTGATGACTGGCCCCTTTTCTCGCCACTCTTGTTGAGAGATAGCATGTGTTTCTTTTGCTGCTACTGTTTCTTCTGGGTTCTCTCCATGCATTCTTTGGCTGCCGCTCTTGCCTGAGGGTTTGGTAAGAAAACATTGTTGCTTTCCCTTCTTTGGTGTTGCCATTTTGACATGAGGGTTCTCTTGTGGATTTTCCTTCCTCTCTATGATTCAACTCTTCATGTCTGATGCTGCTTTGTCTTTTGCTGTTGGACATATCTCTTCATTTTCAAGGTTACCATCATGGTTGCTAACTTTGGAATTCTCGGCTTCTTTGGGTAAGTTCCAGCTTGTTGTATATTCTTCATTTTGAAGAAATGGGTAGTCACCAATTGCTATTTTAATTTCGTTTCAGCACTCTTCAAGTTTTCTTTTCCATCGAGCTAGGTCTGCTTCCTTTCAGGATTTATTGTTTACTTTTTTTGTGATCGGTAACATTCAACATTTATATTGATAAAGATAAGGAGTACATCATAAGGCCAATTTTCTGGATGGCTGCCGTATTACAAACCCACAAACTTGCCTACCCGACATCTAGACTTACACAATAGCGCTAAGAGGTAGAGGGATATAAACATCCTAAAGAAAGAAATATACAAAATTGGGGGAATATTGAATCCCTATATTCAAAAAGGATGCATCAAAACATCAGCCCCCTTATACAACACAACATAAAGTCGCAAAAACCATGGAAAAAATCCCACCTCGTGACCACCCCACCATCTTACTTTTTGAACCAGACGTCAGATTATTCCTTGGTGAAATTTGGGATGGATCTATCGCCTGCAATTGAGGACCAGGATCGACCAGCAGCGCATTTTTTCTTCTCCCCGAGGAGTGATGTGTCCACCCATATGTCTACACTTGCATGGGCCCCCATCACCATGCCTCCACCTCTGCTTAGTTGATGCCTCAACGGCTCACCAGGTGGTCTCACACTTTTGATGGGTGTCATATTTGTGCGTACCTTCTTTGCGTTCTCCTGCTCCTCCGAATACTCCTGTAGAATTTTGATTATATTCTTCCA
Organism: Thuja plicata; assembly: GCA_018584345.1. NCBI lineage: Eukaryota > Viridiplantae > Streptophyta > Pinopsida > Cupressales > Cupressaceae > Thuja > Thuja plicata. The sequence continues at coordinate 2,810,262 of MU224254.1, read as the reverse complement.
TGCCTTTGTGGCCTTTGGTATATGAACTTCTCTTGGGGTCACAGATGACCACACAGGAAGAGGTTGCAGAGGCGTTGCTCCTTATCTAATTTGCCTCCATGGGTCTATTCCCATGTGCATCCCAACACGCAGCTCTACCCTATTTAAAATTTCTTCAAAACCCTCCAACCATTGCAGATCAATGCAGGCTTCCACGACTTGTCGAACCTCTTCCTTCGAGTCCCCTACCAAAAGGGCCAAAGCAAGAAAAAGCGAGGCGATGTCCAGGTTCGACCACCTTCTCCAATAGTCATCCAGGTATTCCAGGCCAAAGAAATCCATGACAGAGCTCATGAAGGCCTGGCCTTCAAATAGAAAAATGTTTCTCAGTCGCCAAACCATGATGTTCCCTTTGTATGCCTATGTCTAGTTGCTTGATTCCAAAGCAAAGTTATCCTCCATGATTTTCGCTCTATTGAAAACCCTGCACTATGTGATTTGTGCCGAGGCCTTTCCAAGTTTAAATTCTTCCCAAGAAAGTTCTGGAGACACGCCATGAAATAATTTTCTTTGTGCGGTCTTAATGAATGTAATACATTGCAATTTCATAATTATAAAACATGGGAAGTAATAAAAATGTGCCTCCTTTGGTGTATGAGAGAAGATTGGTATCAAGTTAATCCAATTTGAGAAGTCTGAAGTCTTCAAATATTTTGTCCTCTTTCCCATGGGGGCGATTTGCACCCAAGTTGGCCAAATAATCGGCCACCACATTTGCCTCCCTATAGACATGGGAAATTTGGAAATCTTCAAATTTCAACATGAAACATCGTATCTGTTGAATATGTTTGTTCAGATGCCATGACTCCATTCTGCCTTTGTTAATCCCATTAATGATGATTTCAGAATCTCCTTCCAAGTGCACCTTCTGGAAACCCATCTTCACTCCCAGTAAGGTAGCTTCTTTCACGGCTTCACATTCTGCCTTGTTGTTAGTCCCATCACAAAGCCTCCTTGCAGCGATAGCCACTGTGTTTCCCTCATAATCCCATGCTATACAACCACACCTGGAGGTACCTGGATTGCCTCTGGCTGCTCTGTCAAAATTAATTTTTATCGAGCCTTTGTCTGGAGGTTGCCACCCACATTTCACCTTACAAAGAGAAGGATTAACCCTTTGAAACCCATAAATAGGTGGATTTATTGTTTACTTATTTAATAGGAAAACCCCCTATTTATCCTTGCTGGAAAAATATCTGTGTATAGCTTCTTTTCTGAGAATAAACAAAACAAACATACCCATGTGGGTATTCCAAGCTCCTTGTCATTTGAAGCCATGACTTCATTTGTAACTTTCTAAAAGAAGAAATTGGGGTTTCTAACACCCTAAAATAGACCATCTCTATGGTAAGACTTCTTTTAAGTAAAATGAAAAAAAACACACCATATTCTTCACTATAATTTTGAAGACAGACCTTCCTGTACATTAATGGCTCATACTGAGTTTGCAACCATTCTTCTAAAAATTGGGTATTACTTCTGCTTGGATGTCACATGATATCATATGTAGGATCATTGAATCAAAATGTGGTATGGTAGCTTTTTCAGCAGGACCCATTAACCCACAAATGCCAACAAGGGTCATTGCACAAATAGATCTAAGTACACTTGACTTTCCACCACCATTTGGTTTAGTTAGAAGAAACAATGATTGCATTTGAATTGTGTTTGGCGCAACCACTCTTTGTACCATGTCGAATGAATAAGGCACTAAACCTATTACTTCTAATTGGTTTCTCACCTCTCTTGAAGTTTCCTGCATTTTGAAATGTGATGAATTTGGATTCTAATTAATCTCTTTAAGCATTGGAAAGACCCAATCACGCTTCCTCCCCTTACTCACATGTGCAAATAATGCCTTTGTGATAATAGATAGTACAGATAAGAACACAATAGTATTTTTCTTGAGTTACAGCTCTTGTGTGAATCCACTCAAAATTTTAGTGACTTTCAGATTTGCTCATACAACTGCCTCCCTGTAACTATTTAACGCTTCCTCTACTTTTGGAGTAATATACCATTCAGTGCTTACTTTCTTCCCTTTGTATTTCTGCCCTTTCTTTCTTTTCACATGAATGGATGTTGCATCTTTTAATGAATATGGCACCACATGATCGCATGCACTTGTACCTACACATTCAACACATTTTTTTAAGATGAAACATGCTGCCCTGGATGTATCCTTCTCTCCTTTTCATGCCAATGACACATTGTTGTTTCTAAGTATGTTCTGATCTTGCCATATGCTCATGGTATCACTGTTGATATGTTATCCTTGAAGTGTAATTCTAAGAGAGAATATGTTGGAGAAGGATATTGCATTATGATTTTGAAATGTTTTCTGAATGATATTATGACTGCGCCATTTATGCTTTGCTGCTCTACCACTCTTCAGTACTTAAATGTAGATCTCTTTTGTTTGGATCTGCTATTATAAATGTGAAGATGTGTTGCTGAAGGTGCTTATCTACCATGCATCTCTCTATTTATTTTGGTTGTTTTGACAGTCATATAATGATGATGTTGCAAACCATAGATAACCCTGGAAAATCCATGATTCTTTATTGCTGAACAAAACTTTGCACTAACAGTAACAAACATTTGGCAGAGACAATTCTCATGATGATATACCTATTGTAAATCTTTTCTCCTAAAATATGCACTGTTCTTTGATCATACAGACATCCTTATGCATTGTCATTTGATAAGTTTGATGTCACTGTGTTATCTTTTCTTATCATTTTGTACACAAACAATATCAAGATAAAATACCCGTTTGATGCCAATGACATATAGGACTTATGTATATGCATTTTCTCAACTCGATATAATGTAATTGACACTTCTGTGAATGCACACCAGTTTAAAATAGCATATGAATTCTCTATTCTTGATGTATCCTTGCACACTATTTATTTGATTTATCATTGCATACTTATTTGATAATGTTGATGCATTGATTACATATGCTTAGCTGAAACTTTGATAAACATCAGCATTATCTTATGTGTATAATCCATTTGGTAGCATAACAGTAAGTGGCATCCTCTTTTTGTTGATGAATAATAAAAAATCATCCTTTTAGCAGCGTTCAGTCAACCTTAGCTTGTGCAGTAAGGAAATTTAGGGTTACTTCATTGTTTGATTTGCAAATCTGCACTTTGCACTCAATCATTTATTTTCAATATGGAACTTCCATCTCTTAAGAAAACCTTTCTTTTCACATGAACCTTCTAGCAGCATGTTGTATCCTTTTGTAGCACTAATCATTTATAACAACTTTGAACCTCTACCCTCTGGATTGAAAACCTCTAGTAACACTGAATGAACAATTTAGGGACTTAAAGGTTTCATGACGGAACATCATGTCCCTTCGACAGCCAGTCTTCTGCACCATCATTAATTTAGTTGGAAGGTCCCATACTTATAACGTATGTATGCCCCCTCTACAACCTCCTTAATTAGTCTTCAAGTCTTCACCTCCATTATCTCAGTTGGAAGGTTTCATGTGTGTAATGCAAGCATGTCCCTTTGAAAACCTACCCAGTCTTCATACTTGTACCTGTACATGATGCAAAAAACATTAATAAAACACCTACTTTTCTTGCTAATTCTAAATATGTTTTCTATATTGTTGTTTTGTATTTCATCAGTGAATAGAGATCAACACAATAGAGTAGGAGTTAGCCTCCTTCATTGCTTAGTTCATATGAACTGACCCTTCTCTCCTTTCTTCTTTGTTGCAGGAGAATCCCGGATGTGAGCCCATAACTACGATGACAACCAGCACACAACAACATTCAGAACTACAACAACAATATCAGGCAATGGGGGCCTAACCGTTATCCTTTTTGCGTTGATTTATTTTCATTTATGAAAATGAAAAATCAGCTCTTCTATTTTCCTGCATTTCTGATTTAGCATGCATGCTCGCATTATCCTGAAGCCATGGGTTGTGTGGTTGATGTATAAAATGTATTTCATTTTGAATATCTTTTAATGAAAAGATGCTTTGTTTATCATTGAAATACACTTTCCAGTTCTATTATTTTGAAAGCAACTACTGCTTGTGTGGCTATTATAAATGCTGTTCTTTTGTTTATTTTGGAAAAGCAAAGTGTCTCTTCGATTTCAATTGTAGATTTGAACAACATCTATAGTTTATAAAAGAAATCTGCACTCTTTGACAACTTAGGGTAGCACTTTCAGATTTTTTGAGATTTTTAAAATGAACCAAAAAACATGATAGAAAATTTGAACATTTAAACCAGTCAACCTCTTAACTAAAAATAACCTTATTTCACTGAACATATCAGGACTGATAACAGCCCTACCATTTTGAACCGCATAGTGAAAATATGGTAATAGTTATCTGATTCACCCCTCCTCTCAGTAATCCAACAATTGGTATCAGAGTTGAGTACTCCAAGAGATAAGTTTAAAAGACTTGAGTTAAAGATCTGAAGATGTATAAGAGGGAGACACCTAAGCTAAATAAGGATAACTTCTCTACATGGAAAAACTGAATGAGGTTGCACATATCGGGTATTGGAGAGTATGCAATATATTATCTTGACAATGAGTATACACCACCACCATCTAGTCCTTTGATAGTTGAGAAGACAAGAGAAAGACAGGACCACACACAAGCTATGACTGAGATATCATTTATTCTCACTGATTTGCAGTTCAATGAACTTATAGGATGTGATACAACAAAGAAAATGTGGGTTAAGATTGAATTGATACATGGTGGAGATCAACATTTTTTGAAGGAAAAAGGTGACAGCTTAAGAGAGAAAGTTAACTATATGAGAATGAAAGAAGGTGAAAATGTTACACTATACAACACTAGACTAAAGGAAACTGTGAATGCTATTAGAGGTGCTAGAGGACATATAACTGAAGAAGATGTGACAAACATATTATTGAGGAAATTTTTACCTATGTATGTCATCCGAGTATCTGCAATACAAGAACTGAGATTCATTCCTCATATGACTGTTTCACTGGATGCTAATATTGGTAAGTTGATTTCTTTTGAGCTTAATTATTTTGATAATAGTTTACCTGCTACTACTAGGATTGAGTCTTCATTTGAATCATCTTTGAAGATTGGAATTTCTAGGGAGTCTAGACTGAGTGATGGCTATGCAAGTAATAAAGTGAAAGCTTCTATAGTTGCAAGAGTGAGTTAGAAGAACTGTATGATGAAGATGAAGAAAATGAAATAATTTGAAGCTCTACTAGCTAGAAGAATACATAGAGGTAAAGGAAATTACCAAGGTAAGCTACCCTTGAATTTTTTTAAATGTAACAAGATTGGACATATTGCTTGTAGATGCCCTAATAATGATAGTGATGAGAAGAAAGACAACCAAGATGACAATAAGAAAGAAAATAGATTTAGGAGATTCTGAGATTTCAAAAATAAAGGTAAGAATTCATGTCATATTGGTAATGAAGGACTAACCAATGATGACATAGATGACGATGGTGATGATGATGGAGAAGAAGTTGTTTATGTTGCTATCAAGGACAATTTTGATGAAGAAAAGTGTAAAGAAGAAAAAGCCCTAATATCACATGTAAGTAAGAATGATACCTAGATTATAGACAGTGGATGTTCATGACATATGACTGGTGGCACACTTAAGCTTATTAATATAGAAGAACATAATGTAGGATATGTTAGAATAACTAAAGTGGGGGGTGAATCAATGGCCTTAAAAATAATTCCAAAAGATTCAACCAAAAAATTATCTCTCAAATATAATGCCTTTAGTTATCTTACAATTTCAATATCATCAAGATATATGCCATAAATAAATTTAACAAATATAAGCTTCTCGGTAAGATATAATGTATATCTTTTCTAGACTTTATTGAGTAGCAACAAATAAACTTAGTGTTAACCGACCAATCCAGTTTCAATAATATGTGAAATACAATATCAATACAATGAGACATGTACACATTTGACACATAGATTTTAACGTGGAAACACAATATGGGAAAAACCACCTGGGACCAGTAACCCAAAATAATTTCACTCTTTTGAAGTGAGCTCGGTGAAGAGCCAACCCTGTTAAAGGTTACAATACACACTTTTAAGTGCGACCTTGTTAGAGGATTTAAAACCAACAGTTTGTCTTTTGACCTAGAACTCACTATGTTGTCAACAAGAAAACCTTTTGATACTCTTGAGTATCTCAATACAATAAGGACTATTAAATCCCACTCGGTTAAGATATTTTTTGAATCAATGGTTAAATTGATAGAGTAAATGATCTATTCAAAATACAACTTTGATTTGCAAATATTTAGATCTATTGTTTTTTCAATAATACCTCTTTGATCAATATACCCTTAAGTTCCTTTGCTTTCAATCTTTTTTCTGCTCGGTGAATGCTCTGTCCTCTATTTCTCGGTGTCCACAAAATTCCTTGGCTTTGTTATTCAACCTATATGATCAGATCGGCATGAATAATTCTATCTTCACACAAAATATACTCAGAATTCCTCTTCTTGATAATGAATTCCTTATCTCTTTATATAGACATTATTAGCCGCTCAATCTCCTTATTTTTGTCATAAATCTCTTCTTGATCCATAAAATTCATCATGCCTTGCTTTATCCCGTAAATCTCTCCTTTAGTTTTATTCCATAAATCTCTCCTTGATAATTGTAAATAAAATGTGCTTTAAATCTTCTTCCTTTCTTTAGTTTAACTGATTGTTGAAAATAAAGAAATCAATCAGTCAACCCTAAATTGTAGCTCTGCCAACTAAGCAATTTTGTCATTCTTTAACTCTAGTTATGCTCAATCATCATCTTCAGTTATGCTCGGTCATTAACTCCAGTTACTGCAGTGCTTAGTATACACTTGCTCGGTAACATTTTCTTGGTCTACACCGTCACTCAATGCATATAGAATTTTTATATTTTACTGACAACATAAACTTTGTCTCTTCATATCTTCAAGGTTATGACAATATGTGTAATAGAAATCAAACCATATCAAGTTGACATCAATGAAAATACAATACATTAACTGATTTAATGTCTTGCACTCACTTTTGCAGCTCGGTGATCATCCACTTATCATCTTCAAACATTCAATCAGTTATAGTTCATCAATCTCTCCCTTTGGCATTGATGGCAACACAATATGAAATATGCAGTATAAAACATGCCATAACATACCAAACTTATTATCCTATAACCAACTCAAATATCTGAGTCTCGGTAATCTCTTCTAGCTTAGATCTAATATATTTTAATCACAAAAAACATGTTTACCATACAACTCTCCCTATAGATTTGATTATGTTGTGTGCTCTCTCTTTCTTCATTCCCTTCAATGGATAGATGTAGAAATTCTTTCTTCTGATTCTGTCTCTCCCTTTCTTGTAGAATCTCTTCTACCTTTTCTGGATAGATATGCAGTGTTAACTCTCTCCAATTCTCTCCCTTTGATGGATGGTTATTTCATTGAATCTTTCTCTCCATTAAATCTTAATTTCTTCTCCCTGATAGATATTTCATTGAATCTTTCTCTCCCTTTGACAACAATGCCAAAAAAATATATAGCTCTGTAGTAGCCAACAATATCTCTGGTGTGTTTTTTAGATAAGTACCTTTAGTGTACTGATATGTCATTACAATCCATAAGTCAGCTTGCATCAACATAATTAATCTTCTGATAATGTGTAGGCCGACGCAACCTCCTAGTCAGCTTAGTGACCAGTAGACAAGGGACAAACCCCTAGTCTCTTCCTCAAGTATTCAAATGTGTCTCTTGGCAATGGTTTTGTGAATATGTCTGCTAGTTATTCTTTGGATTGTACATATTCCAGTATTACATGTTTCTCTTGTACTTGTTCCCTCAAGTAATGATACTTAATAGATATGTGCTTTGTCTTAGCATGCATCACAGGGTTCTTTGAAATGTTTATAACACTTGTATTATCACAATAGATAATTATTGGGTCAAGAATTTCCTCATTTATCTCTTTTAGAAATTTCTTGATCCATGCAATGTTGGAGCAATTTGCAGCAACAACTACATATTCTTCTTCTACAGATGATTGAGATATGCATCCTTGCTTTTTACTTATCCATGTGACAATTTTGTCACCCATAAAGAATGCTCCTCCTATAGTTCTCTTTCTATCATCTATGTTTCCAGCCCTATCAACATCAGTATAAAATTGTAGCTCAAATTTGCCTTCTTTATTGTACCACAAACCATAGTCTTCAGTATTTTTTAGATATCTTAAAATTATTTTAACGGTAGTCATGTGTGATTCCTTAGGGTTAGCAGAGAATCTTGCAACTATACCAACTGCATGTGTTGTATCAGGTCTAGTGTGTACAACATACATTAGTTTGCCAATCATAGATCTGTATAAGGTCTGATTTACCTCGGTTGTCTTGTCTTCCTTTGTCAATTTGCATCCTATTGCCATAGGTGTTCCAACTGGTTTGGATTCCTCCATCTTGAATATCTTCAGAACTTCTTTGATGTATTTTGATTGTGTGATGTGGATGCCTTCATCCTGTTGTAGAATTTGTAGACCAAGAAAAAATTTGATCTCTCCAAACATTGACATTTCAAATTCTTTGCTCATTTCATCAGAAAATGACTTTCATAGTATATCATTACCTCCAAATCTGATATCATAAAAAAATATCTCAGTAATCAAAATCTTATCACCAGTATCTCCTTTTAAATACAGATTAATGTTGTCACTTTTTCTAACAAATCCAATACTAATGAGATAAAAGTGAAGTCTTTCATACCATTCTCTCAGTGCTTGTTTGAATCCATACAAGGCTTTGTGTAGTTTACAAACCATGTTCCTCTTGTTAGGATCAACAAACCCTTCAGGTTGTTCAATGTATACCTCCTCTTCTAGTATTCCATCTAGAAATGTAGATTTAACATCCATTTGGTATACTTTGAATCCTTTAAAAGCAACATAAGAAAGTAGAATTCTTACTCCTTCTGGTCTAGCAACGGGTGCAAAGTTTTCTCCATAGTCAATACCTTATTCTTGTGCATAACCTTTGCATACTAGTATTGCTTTGTTTCTTGTGACTTCTCCATTCTCATTAAGTTTGTTTCTTAAAATCCATTTGGTGCCAATGGCATTTTTGTCACTCGGTCTAGGTACTAATGTCCATGTTTTATTCTTCTCAATCTATTCAATCTCTTCATTCATTGCACTAACCCATTCTTGATTCTCAAGTGCAGAGTTAACAGATTTAGACTCAAAATCACAAATCAAACATCTATTGTTAAGTGGCTTTCTTCTTTTTCTCATTCCTTCTCTTTTGTCCCCAATGATCTAGTCTTGTGGATGGTGTATTCTAACATATTTAGCAAGTACAGGTTTAGATTGATGTTCTTCATTATGATCTTCATCACTCGGTTCTGCATTGTGAACATTTTCCTGATTCTCGGTGTGTGCAACCTTTTGCTCGGTTGCATTGTTCTTTCACTCGGGAAAGGTGTCAGGTTCTTCAATGTAGACAAATTTGTTGTAATCTTCAGGTTCCTTTATGCTTTCCTCATCATTTTTCTCAGCAAATTCATCCACTTTAACATTTGCACTCTCAATGATTTTGTTAGAAGATTTGTTCAAACATTTATAAGCTTTGCTTTTAGTAGAATATCCTATAAATATTCCTTCATCAATTTTAGAGTCAAGTTTCCCATTTCTATCATCTTTCAGTATATAAAATTGACTTCCGAAAATTCTAAAGTATCTCACATTTGGTGTGTATCCATACCATAGCTCATAAGGTGTCTTATTTGTGTCTTTCTTCAATTGAACTTGGTTCAGTGTATAGACAACAATACTTACAACTTCTCTCCAAATTTTTGTGTGATGCCTTTTTCAATCATCAGTGTCCTGGAACAATCAACAATTGATCTATTCCTCCTTTCAGCAATCCCATTTTTTTGTGGTGTTCTCGGTGCATAAACCTGTCTTGTAATCCCATGCTCATTACAAAAGTTAGTGAATTCATTAGAAATAAATTCTCCTCCTCTATCAGATCTTAAACATTTCAGTTCTTTTCCACTTTGTTTTTCAACTTTAGCTTTATACCATTTGAACATCTTAAATGCTTCGGATTTCTCTTTTAAGAACATGACAGTCATCATCCTAGAATAGTCATCAAAAAATAGAATAAAGTATCTATCACCATAATAGCTCCTTGTTCTCATTGGTCCACATAAGTCAGTATGGACTAATTCCAGAATAGCATTAGATGTGTAGGTTTTTCTCTTGAAACCAGACTTTGTCATTTTTCCTATTTGACAATTCTTACACATAACATGGTTAGGCTTTGAATTACTCGGTAAACCTCTCACTTTTATTTTCTTACTTATCTTAACCATGTTGTCAAAATTCACATGACATAAACTTTTATGCCACAACCAAATGTCTTCATGTCTAGCCAATAAACACGTGGTCTCAATATTATCAAGATAGAATAGATTACCTTTTGTTTGTTCACCAGTACCGATCAAATTTCCTATTCCATTATAGATCATTGCCTTTTTGTTCTCAAATTCAACTCGATTTCCTATATTGTTCAGTTGTGAAAAACTCAACAAATTATAGTTAAGTCCTTTCACCTAATATGAATTTTCACATCTGATCAGATTATTCAACATGATGGTACCTTTTCCTTCAACTAGGCAAGGTGAGTCATTACCCATCCTAACTGATCCACCATTATAATATTCAAAGGTTTCAAACTTTTCTTTATCTCCAGTCATGTGATGAGTACAACCACTATCAATAATCCAAACATCATTTTTTCTAACTTTAGACATGAGTGTTGTTTCAACATACCTTTCTTGTTCGTCTAAATCATCCTTCATAGCAAAAAATACTACCTCAATATCTTCATTAGAATACGTATCAAAATTATTAGATTTGTTCTCAACCAGGTAACAATCCTTCTTGCCTTTGTCCATGTAAGCTCAGCTATCTCTTGTGTCAGAATGTTGGTTGCTTCTGTAGTCTTGGTCATCACTTATGTCATACTTCCTTTCATAAGATCTGTCATTGTATCTTTCATCCTTTCTCTTGTTAGGGCATCTAGCAAAAAAATGTCCAATTTATTTTCAAATAAAATAGACCAATGGTAATTTACCTTTATATCTTCCTTTACCTCTATGTAATATCCTAGCCATTAGTGCTTTAAGTTCATCAAGTTCTTGTTCATCAGTATCAGTATCACTATCATTTCTCATAGTGTGTTTGTTACTAGTTTTGCTTATTTTCAGAGAGGATTTGAATGTAGAATCAATAGTAGGTAAGACACTGTTGTCATAGTTGTTCATCTCAAATGAAATAAGTCTACCAATCAAACTATCAACAATAAGATTGTTGTTAGCTACTTCTCTCATTTATTGAACTATAGATACTCTAATAGCATAAACATTTAGTAAGGTTCTCAGAATTTTACTTACTACTATTTCTTTATCAATTACTCCTCCTAATCCATAGATAGCATTAAAAAATTCTTTGATTCTGTCACTGTACTTAGTGATGTTCTCTCCTTCTTTCATTCTCAGGTCATCAAACTTTCCTCTTACTAGCTTGAGTTTGTACTAGCTTTGGCATCTCCTCCATGTACTATCTTGAGTTTTTCCCACATTTTCTTTGCAGAGGTGCATGATTTCACATCTTCAAATCCAACATTGGCTAGTGAAGAAGCAAGTTCTATCATCATAGAATTGTGTTCATGTTTCTCTCTTAATTGATCAACAGTCAAAGGTCTAGTTGGTGCAACATATTCAATATCCAAATGTTGTGTGACATCATTTCCAATACTAGATAGATGAAGTTGTATCCTTCTTTTCCATGATGCAAATTTTTCCTTGTTCAGCTTAGGCACCAAATAACTTTAACAAATATAAGCTTCTTGGTAAGATATATTGTTTATCTTTTCTAGACTTTACCGAGCAGCAATAAATATACTTAGTGTTAACCAACGAAACTAGTTTCAATAATGTGTAAAACAAAATATCAATCAATGAGACATATACACATTTGACACATAGATTTTAACTCGAAAACCCAATATGGGAAAAAATACCTGGGACCGGTAAACCAAAATAACTTCACTCTTCTGAAGTGAGCTCGGTGAAGAGCCAACCCTGTTAAAGGTTATAATACACACTGTTAAGTGCAACCTTGTTAGAGGATTTAAAACCAATAGTTTTTCTTTTGACCTAGCACTCACTATGTTGTCAACAAGAAAACCTTTTGATACTCTTGAGTATCTCAATACAATAAGGACTGTTAAATCCCACTCGGTTAAGAGATTTTATGAATCAATGGTTAAACTGATACAGTAAATGATCTATTCAAAATACAAATTTGATTTGAAAATGTTCAAATCTATTGTTAGTTCAATATTTACCTCTATGATCAATATACACTTAAGTTCCTTTTCTTTCATTCTTTTTTCTTCTCAGTGAATTCTATGTCCTCTGTTGTTCGGTGTCCGCATAATTCCTTGGCTCTATTCTTCAACCTGTATGATCATAACTGCAAGAATAATTCTATATTCACAAAAAATATACTCAACATTCCTCTTCTTGATAATGAATTCATTGTCTCTTTATATAGACATGATTAGCCACTCAATCTCCTTGTTTTTTTGTAGATCTCTTCTTGATCAATAAAACTCACCATGCATTGCTTTATCCTGTAAATCTATCCTTTACTTTTATTCTATAAATCTCTCCTTGATAACTGTGAATAAAACATGCTTTAAATCTTCTTCCTTACTTTAGTTTAACTGATCATTGAAAATAAAGCAATCAATTAGTCAACCCTAAATTGTAGCTCTACCAGCTAAGCAATTTTGTCATTCTTTAACTCCAGTTATGATCGGTCATCATCTTCAGTTATGCTCTGTCATTAACTCCAGTTATTGTGATGCTTGACATACACTTGCTCATTATACATAGTCACTGGGTGTATATATAATTTTTATATTTTACCGACAACATAAAATTTGTCTCTCTAGATATTCAAGGTTATGAAAATATGTATATGAGAAATCAAACCATATCAAGTTGACATCAATGAAAATACAGTACATTAACTGATTTAATGTCTTGCATTCACTTTTGCAGCTTGGTGATCATCAACTTATCATCTTCAAACATTCAATCGGTTATAGTTCATCAAGATATGTTAGATTCGGTAATGATGCTCCATATCCTGTGAAAGGTAAATTTTCTATAATTCTGTTAAATAATACAAGATTTGATGATGTATATTGGGTTGAATGATTAAAGTAAAATATGTTGAGCGTGGCACAACTAAATAATTCAGGACATCGGCTAGAATTTCAGAATGCAAAGGTAAAAGTATTTGATCAGAAAGGAAATGTGATTGCCACTGGAGAATAATCTAAAGGCAACCTATTCTACCTTGATACATCTATTAAGATTTGTTTATATGTTAAATTTGAAGATGCATGGTTATGACATGCAAGATTATGTCATGTGGACTTTGAAAATCTAATTAAAGTGAGAAAAAATAATAGAGCTAGAGATCTACCGAGATTAGAGAAACCTGAGAATGTCATGTGCAAAGAATGTCAATTTGGAAAAATGACTAAGTCAAGATTTACAAGTAAGTCTTATGTTGCACAAGGTATTTTGGAATTAGTGCACACTAACCTATGTGGACCAATGAGAACAAAAATCTACTATGGTGATAGAAATTTCATTTATTTTTTGATGATTATGCTAGAATGATGTAAGTTTTGTTTTTAAAAAAAAAATTTGAAGCTTTCCAGATGTTTAAGTGGTACAAGGAAAGTGTTGAAAAGGAGACTGGAAGAAAACTGAAGTGTCTGAGATCTGTTAGAGGACCTGAGAGTTTACTTCTAATGAGTTTACACTCTTCTGAAATGAACATGGAATAAAGGGACAAATGTATGCATTGAGGACACCACAACAAAATGGTATAGATGAAAGGGGAAATAGATCCATTGTGGATGTTGGAAATATGGATGGAGTAACTGAGAGGGGAGGGGTGAATCAGTTACCGCAAAAATAAATCCACAAGTCCCTTAGATGTCTTAAATATATATTACTGTTACTCGGTAGATTAACTTATCATTGTTCATTAAACATTCACAGTTATTGACATGCATAAATCAAATAGCATAAACACAAGTGACACAAGTAACACCAGATATAACGTGGAAACCCAATTTGGGAAAACCACCAATGCAACTAGTTACTGATTTTCACTCTTCTGAAGTGAGCCCTATTAGGAGCCAACCCTGTTAAAGGTTACAAAACACACTATTAGGTGTGACCCTGTTAGAGGATTTAATCACCCTGCTAGCAGTGGCCTTGTGAGAGGTCTTTAGAGAAATTCAACTGAATTGTCACCTTGTTAGAGGATTTATGAAATGGTTGTTAGACCAACTCTGTTAAGAGATTTCGGTATCACTACTACAATGGTTATAAAGTAACAATGAAGTGACCTGAATTAAATGCAACTTATCTTGCTGTTACAGATCTCTGTTCTGCGCCAATAGATCCTTACTGATCAAATATATGTTTGCAGCACCTCAAGGATATCTCTAATCCTTCATCAGAATTCGCACATTCCTGTTTCTTCACATTTCCACATACTTCTCCACATGCTTTTGAATTCGCAACTTGATCTTTCATATATACCCTTCAGGTTATCAAGTCGGCCCAATTACAAGTTTCAATTAATAAGTATTACATTAGTCGGCTGAACAAACATTTACAAATAAAATCCTTCGCAGGCCGACGCAGTCCAGAAATGATATTCTAGTGTTGACCAACAGATGCTCGGTGAACACTGTGAATTCAGCGAAAGTCCTTTGGTAACCGAGTGAACTCGGTAAAGTCTAACTTCCGTCACATATTCTTTGATGACCGACTGAACTCGGTAGAGACTGAATTTCTTTTGTTGACCGAGTGAGCCCAGTAGTAACTAACTTCTCGATATAGTATTATGGAGTGCTCGGTAGACTCTGTAAATAGCTTCTCTTACCGTCTGAGCTCGGTAGACTCTGTGTAATGACTGATATGACATTTGTGTAACATCAAGGACAATACACAATTAAACAATTGTTTCCAACAATAGTTTCAGATCGAGACACTAAGTTTGTTGGATATTTTTGGCGTACATTGTGGAAGAAGTTGAAGACAGATTTGAAGTTTAGTTCATCACATCATCCACAGACCGATGGACAGATAGAGGTGGTGAATAGGAGTTTGGGAAATTTGCTGAGATGTTTGGTTGGAGATAAGCCAACAGGATGGGATTTGATTTTACCACAGGCAAAATTTGCATACAATAATTCTGTCAACAGGAGCA
>MU224254.1:2760752-2794712 GCA_018584345.1 Thuja plicata | reverse complement strand
AGGTTATCAAGTCGGCCCAATTACAAGTTACAATAAATATTACATTGGTCGGCTGCATATACAAGTTCCAATTAATAAATATTACACTAGTCGGCTGCATAAACATTTCACTGATGCTCGGTGAACAATGCTGATTCTGCGAGAATCCTTTGGTAACCGACTGAACTCGGTAAGTACTGCGAACTCAGTAAAGACTGACCTTCCTTCACATATTCTTTGATGACCGACTGAACTCGGTAAAGACTAACTTCTCGATATAGTATTCTGGAGCGCTCGGTAGACTCTGTAAATTGCTTCTCTTACCGACTGAGCTCGGTAGACTCTGTCAACTGTCTTGCTGAACATTCTGAGCTTGGTAGACTCTATCTGATGGCTGATATGACATTTGTGTAACATCAAGGACAATACACAATTAAACAATTGTTTCCAACAGTGGATTGTGTAAAAACACTGATGATTGAGAAATGTATGTCTCAAATATTGGAGGGAAACAATCAGTACTACTACTTATACACTTAACCGAGTACAACTAAATAAATGTACAAACAAAAATCCATATGATATTTGGTATGATCACAAACCAAATGTAAGTTATTTCAAAGTATTTGGATGTAGATGCTATATTCTTAAAGATGCCAGAGATGGTAAGTTTAATTCTAAAGGAGATGAGGGAATATTCTTAAGATATTCTACAAAGAGAAAGACTTACAAATGTTTGAACAAATCTACTAACAAAATTGTGGAAAGTGCAATTGTGAGAATTGATGAATTTGTAGAGAAAAATGATGAGGACAGCAAGAAGGAACCTAAAGATTATCAAAGATTTGTATATGTTCAACCAAATGTTCCCAGTATCTTACCTAATGTACAAATCAAGGAGGAAGATGGAAAGAGAGAACTACCACTGAGTGATGGAAATGAAGTTCCACCGACCACTGAGCCTATTCTAGCCAAGTATGTGAGGAGACACCACTCACTGAGCTAGATAATTGGAGACAAGGATGATGGAATTATGAAAAGCAAGGTAAGAGACAATACATGTTTAATTTCTGAATTGGAGCCAAGAAGAGTAAAGGATGCATTGGAGACTGATGACTGGGTTAAAGCAAAGAAAGAAGAGTTAGATCAAATTGTAAAGAATAATACATGGACTTTAGTACTGAGACCTAAAGTATAAAGTGGATTTTTAGAAATAAATTGAATGAGCATGGAGATGTAATCAGAAACAAAGCAAGACTAGTTTGCAAGGGATATGCACAAGAAGAAGGTATTGACTATGGTGAAACTTTTTCACCTGTTGATATATTAGGAGTTAGAATTCTACTAGTATATGTGGCTTACAAAGGATTTAAAGTTTATCAGGTGGATTTCAAGTCTGTATTTCTTAATGGTATTCTCAAAGAAGAAGTTTATATAGAATAACCTGAAGGATTTCTTGAGAATACTAACAAGGACATGGTATGCAAACTGCACAAGGCACTATATGGTTTGAAGCAAGCACCCCGAGCTTGGTATGAAAGATTACATGCATATCTAATCAAGATTATATTTCAAAGAACAAGTGATAATAGTAATGTGTATCTGAAATGTGATAGTACTAACAAGATTTTGACTGCTGAGATGTTTTTTGATGATATTATTTTTGGAGGCAATGAAAAATTATGCAGATCTTTTGCTGAAGAGATGAGAAAGGAATTTGAGATGTCCATGATAGGAGAGATTAAATTATTTCTTGGACTACAAATTTAACTAGTAAAGGATGAGATCTACATCACACAATCAAAGTACATCAAAGAGATCCTAAAGACTTTTGGGATGGAAGACTCAAGACCGGTTGGAACATCGATGGTTACTGGTTGCAAGTTATCAAAAGAAGATGAGTGAAAGGATGTGAATGAGACACTCTACCGATCAATGATTGGTAAACTACAATAGGTTGTACACAAAAGACCTGATATAGCTCATGCAGTTGGTATTGTTGCAACATTTTATGTTGATCCAAAGGTAACACACATGTCCGCAGTTAAAAGGATATTTAGATATCTGAAAGGAACCAAGGACTTTGGTCTACTATACAAGAAAGGAGGAAATTTTTAGTTAATAGTGTACACCGATGCTAATTGGGCTAGAAACATTGGTGATAGAAAAAGTACAAGTTGAAGAGATTTTTTTTTACGAGAAAGACTAGTTATATGGTTGAGTAAGAAACAAAGTTGTATATCATAGTCTACTGCCGAGGCTGATTATGTTGCTACATCTATGAATTATGCAAACATTTTATGGATCGAACAACTACTAGATGATGAACTATAACTGATTGAATGTTTGAAGATGTTAAGTTGATGATCACCGAGCTACAGAAAGTTAATGCAAGACATTAAATCAGTTAATGTATTGTATTGTCATTGATGTCAACTTGATATAATCTGATTGGTTACATACATAGTGTTAAAGAATTCAAATAACTAGAGAGATAAAGGTTACACTATCAGTAATGCATAAAAGATCAGTATACGCTAAGTGACAACAAACACCAGTGAACAGTGCACCCCAACGGATAGAGAACCTCGAGAGAAGAGTCACAGTGATACCCGAACAAGAAACTCGAGCAAGCATTACCGACGAGGAGAATCATAGTGATACCTGAGCAGAAATAAATTTCATAGTGTTTCCCAATGGATAGACAACCCCAACAGATAGAGATGCCCAAGGAAAAATGATGTCAAAGACTGAGCTAACAAGGAGTTAAACACCGAAAAGAACTGAAGTTCAAAAATGAAAAAAGACTTAGCTGACAGGAGCTAAATAAGGAGTTAACTAGTTGATAATTTTTTTTTCATCAACAAGTTAAAAGCCAGAGATAAGCTAGAGTTTTAAAGCTGTTTTATCCCAATTGTCAAAGAGAAATTTGCGGGATAAAACTGTAGTAAGCTTTAAAGCAAGAAAGGTGAGATTTTCGGACCATGTCAAGAATAAAACCTAAAAAATGGTGATTTCATGTCTATAAATAGACAAGCTAATTCATTATTAATTTGGGGTGAATAGAGAAGAAGATACTGAAGAGAATACTGGTGAAGAAGACTTCATATAGTCCTGATCAAACAAGCTAAAGAATAGAGCTAAATATTTCTGCACCGAGCAACAAAGAAGGACAACATCACCGAGCAGAAAGAAGTGGAGAAAAGGTATTATAGGGAAAAATTGATCACAAAGGTATTATGAGATTATAATAGATTTGAACATCTGCAAGTATAAGTTGTATTTATGAATAGATCATATATATTTTCAGTTTAACTATTGATTCAAAATGTCTCTTAACTGAGCATGATCTCACCATCCTTTATATATTGAGATACATCCTAAGGAGTATCAAAAGGTTTATCATGAAGATAACATAGTGAATGCCAGATATCAAGTGATAAAATGTTAGTGATAAATCCTCTAACAAGGTCGCACTTAACAATGTGTTTTTAACCTTTAACAAGGTTGTTTCTTCATCGAGCTCACTTCAGAAGAGTGAAAATTTTGGGTTACCGGTCCCAAGTAGTTTTTCCCTTAACAAGGTTTCCACGTTAAAAATCCATGTGTAAAATGTGTTTATGAGTCATTGCTTTGATGTTTTTCTTTACACATTACTACAATAGGATTGATCGGTTAACACTAAGTTATTTACTGTATTTCGGTAAATACTAGAGTGCTATTCAGTAAAGCTCAAGAATAAGGTTTAACTGTGAACTACGAGAAGTAGTTATTTGATAAGATTATTTCAAGGCATACATCTTGTAAGACTGAAGATAACTAGAGGCCTATAATTGTGGTACTAATTTTTTGGGTTAATTTATTGGATTAATTTTTGAGGCCACTGATTCAGCCCCCCCTCTCAGTTATTCTAACAATTGGTATCAGAGCTTTTGTGCTTAGAAAGGAAGGTTTCAAGACCTAAGCTAAAGATAACAAGATGAACAAACGGGATGTGCCTAAGTTGAAAAAGGACAACTTTGCATCATGGCAAAGCATGATAAGAATCCACCTATCAAGTATTGGAAATGATGTTACTCAATACTTGGATACTGAATATGTGTTTCCTATAGGACCTCACACACTTGATCATTTGAGAGAAAAGCATGAGAACAATTCTATGATGATAGAAATTTCTTCCTCACTCTCTGATGCCGAATTTGAAGATATCAAAACTTGCACCACTGCAAAGAAAATGTGGGACAAATTGAAGCTAGTATACGGAGGAGATGCTAATGTACTAAGAGCTAAGGCATAAAGCCTAAGAGGAAAATTTGATGACCTAAGAATGAGAGAAGGAGAAAAAATCACTTAGTACAGCTACAAAATCAAAGAGGAAGTCAATTCTATCCGAGGAGTTGGAGGTGTACTTGAATAAGAAATAGTGGTAAGTAAAATCCTAAGAACCTTATTGCTTGTTTATGCTATTAGAGTATCTGCTATACAAGAAATGAGAGCAGCAGAAAATAACAATGTCACTCTAGATAGTTTGGTTGGTAGACTTATTTCATTTGAGATGAATAAGTTTGACAACAATGTCTTACCATCTATTGAGTCTGCATTCAAATCTTCTTTGAAAATAAAATTCAAGTCATAAACATACTATGAGAAATGATAGTGAAAGTGATAGTGATGACCAAGAGCTTGATGAGATTGAAGCACTAATAGCTAGAAGATTGTAGAGAGGAAAAGGTAGATACAAAGGTAAATTACCATTGGTATGTTTTAATTGTAAATAGATTGGACACTTTGCTGCTAGATGTCCTAAAAAAAGAAAAGAAGATAGAAGCAGTGACATATAATATGAAAAGAAGTTTGACAGAAGTGATAATAGAGATTTCTGAAGAAAATGACAATCTAATAGAAGAGATACCCGAGACTACAAGGAAAAAGGGAAGAAAGCTTGTTACCTGGCTGAGAATAGAGTTGGAGATACTGACACCAAATCTGATGATGATATTGAGATGGTATTTGTTGCCATGAAGGATGATTCAGACGAAGAGGAAAGGTATGTTGAGACTGCACTCATATCTAAGGTTAGTAAGAATGATGTTTGGATTATAGATAGTGGCTTCACTCACCACATGATTGGAGATAAGGAAAATTTTGAAACTTTTGAGTATTATAATGGTGGATCAATAAGAATGGGTAATGACTCACCTTGTCCGGTTGAAGGTAAAGGAACCATAATGTTGAATAATTCAATCAGATGTGAAAATGCATACTGGGTGAAAGGACTTAATTATAATCTATTGAGTGTTTCACAGCTGAATAACATAGGTCACTAAGTTGCATTTAAGCACAAAAAGGAAAATATCTTTAATGAATCAGGAAGGTTGATCGGAACTGCTGAACAAACAAAAGGTAACCTATTCTATCTTGATGATATTAACACCACTTGTTTAATGGCTAGAAATGAAGACATATGGTTGTGGCATAAAAGGCTATGTCATGTGAATTTTGACAACATGATTAAGATAAGCAATAAAAGGAAAGTGAGAGGCTTATCGAGCATGTCAAAGCCCGACCATATCATGTGTAAGAATTGTCAAAAAGGTAAAATGACAAAGTCTAGTTTCAAGAGAAAAACCCATACATCTAATGTTATTATAGAACTAGTCCATACTGATCTATGTGGACCCATGAGAACAAAGAGTTACTATGGTGATAGATACTTCATTCTCTTTTTTGATGATTATTCTAGAATGATGACAGTTATGTTCTTAAAAGAGAAATCAGAAGCATTCAAGATGTTTAAATGGTATAAATCTATTGTAGAAAAAAAAAGTGGTAAGGAACTAAAATGTTTAAGATCAGATAGAGGAGGAGAATTTATTTCTAATGAATTCACTAACTTTTGTCATGAGCATGGAATTAAAAGACAGGTTTCTGCACCAAGAACACCACAGAAAAATGAGATTGATGAAAGAAGAAATAGATCCATCATTGATTGTGCAAGAACAGTGATGATTGAGAAAGGAATCACTCAAACATTCTAGAGGGAAGTTTTTAGTATTGCTGTGTACACATTGAACAAAGTTCAATTGAAGAAAGACACCAAAAAGACACCTTATGAGCTATGATATGGATACACACCCAATGTAAGTTATTTCAAAAATTTTGGAAGTCAATGTTATATTTTGAAAGATGATAGAAATGGAAAGCTTGAATCCAAAAGTGAATAATGAATCTTTCTAGGGTACTCCACCAAAAGAAAGGCTTATAAATGTCTTAACAAGTCCTCTAAGAAAATCATTCATAGTGCAAATGTTAAAATAGATGAATTTGCTGAGAAAAATGATGAGGAAAGAAAAAAAGAACCAGAAGACTACAAAAAGTTTGTCTACAATGAAGAACCTGACACTCTGCCTGAGCAACATTGTATCACTCCTGAGAAAAAGAACAATGTTCCCGAGCATCAGGTTGCAAATACCAAAAATATGTAAATTGCACAAAATGATGTTCCTAGAAATGGAGATCAGATTGAAGGTCAAAATGATGATTAGAATGATGAACAAAGAGCTGAACCGATACTTTCAAAGTATGTCAGAAGACACCATCCAAAGAATCAGATCATAGGAGACAAGAAGGATGGAATGAGAACAAGAAGTAAGTCACTAAAAAATAGATGTTTAATTTATGATTTTGAGCCTAAATCTGTTAATACTGCACTTGACAATGAAGAATGGGTCAGTGCTATGAATGAAGAGATAGAGCAGATTGAGAAGAATAGAACATGGATATTAGTACCTAGACCAGATGACAAGAATGTCATTGGTACCAAATGGATATTCAGAAACAAGCTGAATGAGAATAGAGAAGTCACAAGGAACAAAGAAAGATTAGTATGTAAGGGGTATGCACAGGAAGAAGGTATTGACTATGGAGAAACCTTTGCACCTATTGCTAGACTAGGATTCATAATTCTACTTGCTTATGCTGCATTTAAAGGATTCAAGTTATACCAAATGGATGTCAAATCTACATTCCTAAATGGAATACTAGAAGAAGAGGTATTTATTGAACAACCAGAAGGGTTTGTTGATCCTAACAAAATAAACATGGTTTGTAGACTACACAAAGCCTTGTATGGATTGAAACAAGCACCTAGAGCCTAGTATGAAATAATTCACCCCTATCTCATAAGCATAGGATTTGTAAGAACAAGTAAAAATAACAATCTGTATTTAAAAGAATATTCTGATCATAACATTTTGATTGCTGAAATATTTTTTGATGATATCATATTTGGTGGTAATGATATGTTATGAAAATAATTTTCTAATGAAATGAGCAAAGAGTTTGAGATGTCAATTTTTGGGGAGATCAAGTTCTTTATTGGTCTACAGATTCTTCAACAAGATGCAGGCATATATATCACACAATCCAAATACATCAAGGAAGTGCTAAAGAAATTCAAGATAGAAGATTTCAAACCAGTTGGAACACCTATGGTAACCAGATGTAAGCTAAGAAAAGAAGATAAGTCAAACAAGGTAAATCAGACCCTCCATAGATCTATGATTGGAAAAATCATGTATGTTGTTCATACTAGACCAGATATAGCACATGCATTTGGAATAGTTTCTAGATTCTCTGCTAATCCCAAAGAATCACACATGACTGCTGTCATAAGAATTCTGAGATATCTAAAGAATATCGAGGACTATGGCTTATGGTATAAAAGAGAAGGAAAATTTGAGCTTCAAGTCTATACATATGCTGATTGGGCTGGAAACTTAGATGACATAAAGAACACAACTGGAGAAGCATTCTTCATGGGTGATAGAATTGTCACATGGATAATTAAGATGAAAGGATGCATCTCAAAATCTATTGCACAAGAAAAATATTGCTGCAAATTGCTCTAACATTGCATGGATCAAACAATTAATAGAAGGTATGAATATGAAAATTCTTGAACCAGTGATTATCTATTGTGATAATACCAGTGCAATTAACATATCAAAGAATCATGTCATGCATGCTAAGACTAAGCATATTGCAATCAAGTATCATTACTTAAGAGAACAAGTGCAAGAGAAAGAGGTGATACTATATTATGTTCAATCCAAAGAACAATTAACTGACATATTCACAAAGACAATGCCTAAAGATATATTTGAGTACCTAAGAAAGAGACTAGGGGTCCAACCCTTGTCTATTAGTCACTAAGCTAACTAGGAGGCTGCATCAGCCTACACATAATCAGAAGATCATTCATGTTGATGCAAGCAAAGAAATGGACTGCAAAGATACATCAGTACATAGAAAGGTACTTATCTGCGTCGAACACTAGAGTTATTGTACAGGTGATGGAAAGGAAAATTCAAGGAGTATATTATAAAAGGAGGAAGAAAAGAGTTTGGCATTGCTATCAAAGGGAGAGATGAATGGAGAGATTATATACATATGAAATATCCATCATGATTATCCAAAGGGAGAGAAGTATCATAAGGAAAAATATGACTTAAGGGAGAGAGTATATCCATTACTATCAAAGGAAAAAGAGATGATCAAGGAGAGGAACAGTCAAAGGGAGAGAAAAAATCAGAGAAGAGATTCTACATCAAAGGGAGAAAAAAAATTAGAAGCTTCTACATCTATCTAGGGAAGAGAATGAAGATTGAAGAGAGCACTCTGCAAGAAACAAATCTAAGCTAAAAGAGCTTACCGAGAGCCAGCCATTTGTATTGGTTATAGAACAATAAGTTTGGTAGATTGATGAACTACAAATGATATATTTCATATTGTATTAGTAGTAATGTAGTATGTTGCCATCAATGCCAAAGGGAGAGATTGATGAACTATAACTGATTGAATGTTTGAAGATGTTAAGTTTATGATCACCAAGATGCAGAAAGTTAATGCAAGACATTAAATCAGTAAATGTATTGTATTGTCATTGATGTCAACTTGATATAATTTGATTAGTTATATACATAGTGTCAAAGAATTCAAAGAACTAGAGAGATAAAGGTTATGCTATTAGTAATTCATAAAAGATCAGTATAGACTAAGTGACAAAAAACACCGGCGGACAGTGTGCCCCAACGGATAGAGAACATCGAGAGAAGAGTCACAATGATACTCGAGCAAGCATTATTAAAAAGAAGAACGATAGTGATACTTGAGTAGAAATAAAATTCATAGTGTTTCTCAACGGATAGACAACCCTAACGGACAGAGATGCCCAAGGACAACTGAAGTCAAAGACCAAGCTAACAAGGAGTTAAACACTGAAAAGAACTGAAGTTTAGAAATGATAAAAGACTTAGTTGGAAGGAGCTAAATATGGAGTTAACTGGTTGATAACATTGTTTTCATCAACAAGTTAAAAGTCAGAGTTAAGCTAGAGTTTTAAAGCTATTTTATTCCAGTTGTCAAAGAGAAATCTGCAGGATAAAACTAAAGTAAGCTTTAAAGCAAGAAAGGTGAGATTTTCGGATCATGTCAAGAACAAGAAAGACTAAAACCTAAAAAATGGTGATATCATGTCTATAAAGAGACATACTAATTCATTATGAATTAGGTGTGAATAGAGAAGAAGATGTTGAAGAGAATATTGGTGAAGAAGACTTCATACAGTCCTAATCAAACAAGCTACAAAATATAGCTAAATATTTCTATGGACACTGAGCAATAGAGAAGCACAACATCACCGAGAAGAAAGGAGTGGAGAAAATGTATTAAAGGGAAACATTGATCAAAAAGGTATTATGATATTACAATAGATGTGAACATCTAAAAGTATAAGTTGTATTTATAAATAGATCATATATTGTTTCAGTTTAACCATTGATTCAGAAAGTCTCTTAACCAAGCAGGATCTAACCATCCTTTATATATTGACATACATCCCAAGGAGTATCAAAATGGTGCAAGAGAATCTTGGGTCATTGGCAATCCTGCTCAACCAAAAAGATGTTTGTTTTGTTTAGAAGCTACTCAGGAAATATTCTGCTACTTAGGCTTTGTTGCTCGGTAAATCTTTCTTGTTGCTTAGGTTTCTCTTCTAATGCTCGGGTTTTGTTCCCTGCTACTTGATCATGCTTGTCTCTATCACTTGGGTTGGTCTTTTTTTGCTTGGTTATGCTCTTATGAACGGTTACTAATTTTTGGTGATCTCCTGTCCAATATGCTTATTTTGAGAGTTGGATCTTTGGTCGAATTCTTCATTTAATTTCTGTTGCTAAATTGATTTGGGGCCTCTCATTGGGATCTGTGTGGACCTAAATCTGGGTCTCTCTTATGGATTTGAGTGTTGAACTCTTTGGTGGACTCTTGTATATATTCTTTTATATGTTCTTAGTTTAGGTAGCAATCTTAGAGAAAGAAAAAAAATGTTTAGATATTGAGATCGAAGGTCTGTGATCTCTATTGTATGAAGAACTTATAGTAGTTCATTGAATATATGGCCAAAACTGGGAAGGCCTTACAACCCAACATGTAATAATTTTGATCAAGTTAATATAAATGATATCTTTTGTTTCTTCTCTCATTATGTTGTTTGGCTTCCGCATTGGTTCTGCAAGGTGGTTTGGTAGTTGGGAGTGCCCTCGGCCCATTCTCCTTCCCCCCTTCTTGCGTTAGATGGTATTAGAGTGTGGTGAGATCTAAGTTCCTTCTTGAAACCCTAACCCTAGTTGGTATTGTTGTGGGGTGGAAGATTGCGATCTGACCTACAATTGTAGAGGGATTCAAGATGGTTCATGGGAGAGGAAATGCATATCTAGGTCTAGCTAATATGCTTAAACAGATTGCTGCTAGATTAGAAGCTGTTGAGATAGCCCAACGTAGAGGAAGACATCTTGATGATGTTAGTGATGATTAAATTGAAGAGGTTCAAGGTGAAGCCACATCTGCACGTATGATGAATCAGGAAGAAGAGCAATTCTTGAGAGCTTTGACAAGTTTGAAATCCAAACCTCAGTTTGATCCTTCTGAGTATAGTGGAAAATTGGATTATGATGAATTCATAGACTGGATAACTAAGATGTACAAGTATTTTGAATATGAGAATGTGGCAGAGGATAAGAAGGTGAAGATTTCAAGCACAAAATTGAAAGGTCATGCATCCCTATGGTGGGAACATCTGCAATTGGATCGAAAGAAGAAAGGTAAAGAAAAAATCAAGGTATGGGATAAGATGGTAAATAAATTGAAAAAAAAATTTCTACCTTGTGATTATCAGATTAACCTAATCTAGTGTATGCAAAGCATGAAGCAGAAAGACATAATAGTAAAAGACTACACTGAGGAATTCTACATATTGGACATCAGATTTGGACATGTTGAAGATGAGGTGGAAAGAGTAGCAAGATACCTATATAGCTTGAGAAGTTCCCTACAAGATGAAATCGGTTTGGTAAAGATGGAAAGCATTGAGGAGGCATACCAATTTTCCCTAAAAGCTGAGGAAAAGTTGAATAGAAGATATGAACAAAGACAAACATGTAGAGGAGGTATATTTCCTAGAGGAAGAGGTAGATATCATGGTGAGAACAGTAGATCTAAACTAGACAAGTCAGTTTTAGACACATCTCAAGACAAAGGAAAGACTGAATGGAAAGGTGGAAATTCATACTGAGGAAGAGGTAATTACTCCAGAGGTGGTTATAGTAGAAAAGGGTTCCAAGTAACTTGTTAAAATTGTGGTGAAGAAGGACATAAATCCTTTGAATGTACACATGTAAAAAAGAAAGGCAGTAGTAGCTGAAATGCATTGGTGCAAGAGGAGTCACCAAATGAAGTTGAAAAGGAAGGAAATTTCATGATCCAAAGGATACTATGGAGTGAAAAGGATAAGAAAGATCCGATCAGGAAAAGTTTGTTCAAGACTAGATGTAGAGTTGCAGATAAAGTTTGGAAGGTGATTGTTGATAGTGGAAGCTCAAAGAATCTGGCATC
Organism: Thuja plicata; assembly: GCA_018584345.1. Lineage (NCBI taxonomy): Eukaryota > Viridiplantae > Streptophyta > Pinopsida > Cupressales > Cupressaceae > Thuja > Thuja plicata. The sequence continues at coordinate 2,782,784 of MU224254.1, read as the reverse complement.
TGAGGAAATGGATGCAAATTTGTAGTTGGAGAGGATGAAACATCTGAAACCCTATTAGATCTCATAGATCAAGGATGATCATACATTAAAGGTGAGTGAACAATGTTTTGTGAATCTGAAAATTGGAAAGTACTATGATAAGGTGTTGTGTGATATTATGCCTATGGATTATTGTCATATTTTGTTGGGTAGACCTTGGAAATATGATAGACATGCTATACATGATGGAAGATTGAATAGATACTCTATTTGGGTTGATGGTAAGAAGCAAGTTTTGTTACCTTTGATTGAAGAGTCTTTTGGTGAGATATGTACATATGTGAAAGTTTGTTTGATGGAAGGTAGACAGTCTGTTAAATATTTGAAAAGAAATGATATCTATTATGCTTTGATTCCTAACAAACCAAGTAAAAATAGAGAGGATGACATTCCTGCAGAAGTGGGAAAGTTACTCACTGAGTACAAGGAGATAATTTTAGATAATGTACCTGATGGTTTTCCACCAATATGAGATATTAGTCACTGTGTGGATCTAATTCCTGGAGCTATTTTTCCGAACAAAGCACCATATTGGTTAACACCGACTTAGAATGAAGAGCTTAAGCGATAAGTTCATGAATTGCTGAACAAAGGTTTGATCTGAGAAAGTTTGAGTCCATGTGCAATGCCTATTGTATTAACACCTAAAAAGAATGGAGAATGGATAATGTGCAATGATTCCAGATAAATTAATAAGATCATAGTAAAGTATCAGTTTCCTATAGCGAGAATGGATGACATAATGGATTGTTTGAGTGGAGAAAGATATTTTACCAAAATTGATTTGAAAAGTGGATATCATCAGATCAAAATTAGAGAAGGAGATGAATGGAAGACTTATTTCAAGACAAAAGAAGGTTTGTATGAGTGGTTGGTTATACCCTTTGGTTTAACTAATGCACCAAGTACATTTATGAGACTAATGAATGAAGTTTTGAAGAAATTCTTGAATAAGTGTGTGATTGTATATTTGGATGATATTATGATATTCTATAAGACTAGGGAAGAACATTTGATGCATATAAGGCAAGTGTTGTAGAGATTGAAAGAAGAAAAGTTGCTGATAAATCTGAAGAAGTGTTCCTTTATGAAAGAAGAGCTTGTGTATTTGGGTTTTGTGATTTTAGCTGATGGTTTGAAGATGGATCCTAAGAAGGTTGAGGCTATATTGAGTTGGCATACACCTAAAAATGTCATAGAGGTAAGATCATTTCATAGATTGGCAAGTTTTTACAAAAAAATTATCAAAAAATTCAGTTCTATTTGTAATGCTATGACTGAGACAATGAGAGGAGACAAAAGAGAATTCAAATGGACACATGGAGCTGATAAGAGTTTTGAAGCTTTGAAGCTGAAGGTTGCTGAATTATCTATGTTAGCTCTACCTGATTTCAATAAGGTATTTCAAGTTCAATGTGATGCAAGTAGAAGTGCAATTGGAGCTGTGTTGACTCAAGAAGGTAAACTTGTTGCTTTCTTTAGTGAAAATTTGAATGATGCAAAAAGGAAATATTTTGTCCATGATTAGGAGTTCTATTCTATTGTGTAATCTATGAAGAAGTGGAGACATTATTTGATGCCAAATGAATTTGTGTTGTATACTTTTTTTTTTGATCGGTAAAATTGGATTTTTATTCATATATTCAAAAGGTACAAAAGATTTTTAGGTATTACATTGTATTCTAAAGCTGCAAAAAACCAATCGGTAACAACACCAAAGATTGTATAAACACAGAAAAACAAAACTCAAAAAAGATATACGAGAGTACCCCATGTTTTAGATTTGAAGATCATGGTACTTTGTTACCCCTACAATCACCACATTCACAAAATAACCCATTCACAAAAAACCAAAGCAGTAATACTATCAGATCCCACCATTCCTATCGAAACTAGCCTCAAGCCTCCTCTGAGGAGAAATTGGGAATGACCCCTACCACTGAAGCAGAAGAAAATCCAGTCATGTATTTCTTCTTTGGGAGTTGACGACGGATTTGGGGCCTTTCGGTACTGTCAAGAGGTGCTGTGAACTTCACTGGAATTGAATTCTTTCACTTTGCTTTGGTAGGGGCTCCTTGTGCTCTACAAGCTACCACTTTGTCGAGAAAGTCTTGGATTAAGACCCAGCCCTGCCTTCCTTCAGGGAGACACACTGCTTGTGGCTGAGTGGAGCTCCATACCACTATCGGCTAGACCTCTCCAAACCCACCTCTGATAGAACGCCAAGGCCCATGAAGAATGTGAATTCCTACACCCAACTCGGCCCTATGGACTATGCCTTCCATGCTGACAACCCACTTTGGTTCCAAGCACTGCAAGGCCACTGAGAGGACCTCTGTCTTAGAATTCCCCACCATGAGACCGAGGGCTAGGAAGAGCAAAGAAATGTCCAAGTTGGTTCGGGGTCTCCATTCATGATTTAGGAATTCATCCCCGAACAGAGTTACCAGTGCCTCCATAAATTTAGGCTCAACAAATCTAAAGACATTGCCCAGCCTTTGCTTTGTAAGTTCATTACGGAACGTAGGGAGTTGCTTTGGGGAATTGAGTGAAAAATTAGCCTCCATAACCCAATACTCAAACTTTCTGTGGAATGAACCAATAGAAAACTACTATCAATGGTGGATACCTCTCTGTGCTATAGAAATTAGCTGATATATTTGTGAAGAGAGATCCTTGAACTTTCACTTTTAAAGAGGAGTTTCAATAGATTTCTACCTTCATGACTGCAATCTTCATAAATGCTCTTCGTACACAATCTCATCAGCCCTTATAACACTTGCCGGTGAATATGTGTGGAAGGGAGATGAGGTACTGAAGTATAGATGGAAATCTTATCATTCATCAATACAAGTGATACTTGCACTCATGCAAAATTGTGAGATGACACTTGTCTGTTTCTTGTGACAAAATTCAATCAAGTTGATGATGCAAATTTATTTGTTTATGCGCCACTACTTTGGAGTACACAAAATTAGCTGATATTACTGCCCGCGCCAGCATTTATTTAAATGAGGTTATTTTGGAGAATCATGATGACACTACCCTTATGTCATCTAATCCCATCTGAGATCAATTTGACTATAATACTCAAATTATTTGGTAGTATTGGGTGCTCTTCTAATTCTAATATTCGAGAGTGAATCAGCAAGGCCATTAGCTTCCCAAGGAACATGGTTGATTTGAACCTCTATGATCTGGTTGAGTATGGATCTAATACTACGGGTATATGGATTCAAATACTAGGTATCCATTGCACCTTTTTTTATGCCATTAATAACAAGCAATGAATCACCTTATATTATTACTTTCTGAACTCCTAGAGAAATAGCCAAGCAGGCAGCTCTGAGTGTAGCTTGGCATTCTGCTGCATTGTTTGTTCCATCTAGCAAGTGGAAAGAACCTAAGGAAACTATATCACCTTTGGAATTTCATGCAACATATCCAACACCCGAGGGACCGGGATTCCCTTTTGAGGCCCCATCAAAATTAATTTTGGTCCAAATCAATGGTGGGGGGATCCACTGAGGTTGCTGATGAGCGGTCAGGGTAGGTTTAGCCCTACAAAGCCCATGAACGGGCCTAAATTTGATGAGTGGCCAAGCTTTCTAGATCTTTAGATCCCTGTTGTCAAATGGAGTTTTCAAAGTATTAACATGAATTGTTGCATTGGACACTAATTTTGAGACAACTTTTTCCAGTCTAGTAAGAAAATTTCTATCATCTTCCTCCTCCCCTTCAAAAATTTGCCTATTTCTCTCCTTCCATATAGTCCAAAGAGTAATAGATGGAACAACTGACCATATAGAGGCGAAGGTGGATTTGGGCTTCAGATGATGCCAAAATTCTAACCAATCCTGGAGTTTCAAAGGCATGGGAGTTTGCCACCCTAATTTAGTTAGAACAAATTTCCACGCCATCTGGGCAAAGTCACAGTTAATGAACATACGATCGATGGTTTCTTCCACCTTGCCACAGAGAACACATTTGAAAGGGCCTAAAAAGTTGAGTTGAATAAGCTTTTCCCCTGTTAGGATCTTTCTATTGTCGGCTAACCATGTAAACGTTCCAGCTTTAGGGAGAACATGCTTGTGCCTACATACTCTTGCCTCCCAATCAACTAACTGGAATTTTTTTTCAAGGAGTCTATATCTAATTTTTACCGAGTATTTACCACTTTTAGACCCACACCATTGCAAGGTATTTTTTTCATTGGTGGTCACAATAAGTCTTGTTCTGAGAATTTCCTTAAGCTGTTATGCATCCTAGTTCTCCAATCCCAGAGTTTCAGTATTTTTCCATTTGATCAGGGCCCCTTCCACAAATTCCTGTTGTGCAAAAAAGTCTGCTACCTTAAGTCCCCACTTCTGAGAGGTAGCTGCAATGATTCTTTGGGGTATTTTTGTATCCCGCAAAGCTTTGTGTCCATTCCATGAGTCACTCTAGAAATTTTTTTGGAGTCCATCCCCCACTGACCAAGTCAGATGATTTGTTATTAAATGTCTGCAGCTTAGAAGGAAGTTCCATAGCACCGATCCTTTGGAAGGATTTGCAATTGTGAGAATTCTATCTCTATCCTGATTATCAAGGTATTTAGCTTGAAGTAATTTTACCCATCTTTGATCTGGGGCACTAAACATCTGCCAAATCAATTTAGCTCCCATTGCATCATTGAGCAGCTTCCAATTTCTCATACCAACTCCCCCATTGCCCTTAGGAGCACAAAGATTTTCCCATGCTGTTAACGGGATTTTATCATGATCATTGGCACCGTTCCAGAGAAACTTTCTCATTTGTAGGTGGATTGATTTATTGAATTTAGAAGGGATCTTAAAACAAGACATAGAGACGATTGGCATAGCGGATATAACTATTTTTAACATTAAGACTCATCCTACCATAGTTAGCCACTTACATTTCCATCCCTCCAATTTCGTTGTGCACCCATCAATCAGATTTTTCCAATGGGTGAATTTGGAAGAACTGGAGAAAAGAGGGGTACCAAGAAACTTACCTGGAAGTTTACCAATGTGGACTCCAAATAGATGAGCAATAGCAGTTTGTGATTCAATCTTTGTGTTGAAGAAATATATCTCTGATTTATCCCAATTTATACTTTGTCCCGAAACAGAGCTATAGGATGTGAGAACATTTTTCATAACTAAATCTTCTTGCATAGAGGCTTGCCCAAAAAGACAGGTATCATCCATAAATTGGGAATGTGAAGTGGGTGCCAAACTGTGGGCAATCTCAATGCCTTTCCATGTACCAACCTCTCTCTTTCCAGTAATAGACCACCCCATAACTTCTGCTAATAGGATGAATAAGAAAGGGGAAATGGGATCACCTTGCCTCAATCCTCTTAAGGTGAAAAAAAACCCTTGAGGAATTCCATTAATTAGGATTGAGGTCTTGTAGTCTGAGATCATGTAGGAGATCCAAACAACCCAACTTGGTGCGAATCCAAATTTCAGAAGAACTTTGGTAAGAAATCAGCTGTCAACTATGTCGTAAGCTTTCTTGATATCTAATTTGACCATCATCCGACGCTATTTATATAATTTTGCAGAATGAATAGCCTCGTGTGCTACAATTATGCCATCTACTATGCTTCTATTTGGAGTAAACCCACTTTGCTCTTGGGAAATCACTTTATCCAGTACCAATTTGAGTCTGTTAGCTACTACTTTAGAAATAATTTTGTATATAGTATTGCATAGTGAGATTGGATGGAATTCATCAAAAACTTCTGGTTTATTTCTTTTTGGGATCAAAGTGACTAAAGTATTGTTGAAATCTTTCAACATAATTTTTCATTTATGAGATTATTCTACCACTAGCAAAAGTTCATCCTTCAGTGTAGACCATAATTTTTGATAAAAAAAGGCTTGAAAGCCATTTGGGTATGGGGCCTTATCACTCCCAAGATTGAACACAGGCACCTTTAATTCCGAACATGAAGTAGGTTCCATGAGCCTTAGATTATCCTCCCTTGAAATTTTGGGCTGAATAACTTCAAGCAAACCTGATTGGGCAACATCATTAGGTTGATTATCATTACTCCAAAGGTTTGAGTAGTAAGCTACAACTATCTTGTTGATCTCGTTGTCCTTAGTTGTTACAGATCCATCTAGAGCTTTGATTGAAAAAATTCTGTTGATACTCCTTTTTTCTTTTGTGGAGCTGTGAAAGAATTTGGTATTACGGTCCCCTGCACAAAGCCAATTTTCTCTTGACTTCTGATGCCAATATATTTCTTCTCGCTACAATATTTCACTATATATGCTTAATAGGTCTTTTTATGTTAAAAAGTCCATCTCATCCATACCATCATCCAACACTTTACTGTTGAGTGCGCTAAGCTCACCTTCCAAGGTTATTTTCTCCACAAAGATATTACTAAAATGGACTCTGTTCCATATTTTTAGCTTATTTTTTATGTGCTGGAGTTTCTTGAAGAATTTTAAAGCTAAGAATCCTTCTACTACAGGAGCTTCATCCCACCATTTAGTCATCATTGCCAAAAATCCTGGTTCTCAAAACCACATTTTTTCCATTTTGAAAGGACATCGAATAGGGATTCCATCTTTCTAAAAGATTAAAGACACCGAAAAGTGGTCCGACTCAGAGAGAGAAAGCACTTTAGCTTCTAGGATCAGAGGTACTTCTTGCCAATTGCCTAAAAGAAAGAAATGGTCTAGCTTTCCTACAATGTTGGAGAACCCCTATCTTCTATTTGTCCATGTATACAATCCCCTTTAGCTTCTATTTCTAGAAGCCCATTGTTGGTAACAAAACTCTGAAAGTCTTCCTGCGGTCTACAAGGGGCCTCCGACCCCCCCTTTTGTCTAAAGGACTTAGAGTGGCATTAAAATATCTGGCCAGGATGATCAAGGCATTTTCATTTGTGTGAATAAAATCTGATATTTCACCCCACACTCACCTTTTATCCTCGATTTTGAAAGGGTCGTAGACATTGATAATATATCCCATGAAATTTAGAGTTAGTGAGCTCATTTTTGCCACTTTCCAAGAAGAAGTTTGAGATACAGCTGTCAGGTTCACCATCCTTAGGTTCCATAGAATTCCCAAACCCCCTGATGCCCCTTTGGCATCCACAAAGAAACCAGACCATTTCAGGTGCACTCCAAAGGTTTGAGCCGCTGCTTCCCTATCTTGTTTAGTCTCCTAGATACAGACTATATCTAGGTGCATTTGATCAAGACCCGCTTGATCATCTACCTCTTGTCAGGGGCGTTGCAGCCCCTGACATTCCATGTGATGATTTTCATTATTGTACATGAGAGAATAAATCTCTCCCAGATATAAGCTTTGATTGGCCCTTCTTGTTGCTAGCATCTTCCAGTAGTTTCTGAATTGATTTCCTTCCTCTGGATCGCTGGCCACCCATATTGACTTTGCTAGGTAATGCTTTAGATTGGTAGATCAATTATTGTTCGGTGATGCCTAACTCCTCCTGAAGCCCAAAATCATCCTCCATATTGTCTAGATCTTCTTCCTCTTTTGATTGGAACCCCAAGTCAGATTTTGATATGGACGTTAGAATGGCTTGGGACAAACCTATAGGGGAGCCCAAAAAACTGATGGGTCCAACAATGTTAGCTCCCTCATAGACTAACAATCTTTGTGTGTTTTCAATGGAAGCTGTATATTGAAGTTCTAATAAGCATTACATAGAGGTGGTCCCAATCACTGTCTCGTTTGAGACTTGTGTCTTCATGGGAGGAGTTTTTGAAACTCCCGTTGGATCCTTCATTTCTTGGGGAAACTTAGGGCCTTCTTGATTTCCTACAAATGTAGAAACATCTAGAGCTACCATCTTGGCAGAAAGAGTGGTGGGCGGCTTGCCTGGGATTATTGTAGACTGGGTTTTTTTGTCCAGATTGGTGCATTGGGGTGCTGGGGTAGGTTCTTGGGATGAGAACATATTAGCTAGTTTGTCCTCTAGTATACGTTCTGAGGTGTTTTTTCCTTTCTGAAGTTTTTGGCATTCTTTCTCTTTGTGCCCCCATTCCTTACAAGATTTGAATTTTTCCATGATTGCTTCAACTTGAATCTCTTGGCACCAAAACCCTTCCGTGGTCCTGATCTCCACATCTTTGGGAAGTAATTGGTGTGGCTTCCATAAAATGCATATCCTGGCATACATACAATAGTCTTCCTTTGAAATAGTCTCATCAGCTTTCAAGAAAGTGCCTAGTTTTTTTATGATGATCTCTAGAGTTTCAGCGTTCCAGTATTCAAAGGGAAGATTGTAAAGTCTAATCCAGATGGATATTTCCTCTACTGAGGATAGCTTGGGGTTGAAATTGGGGATCCAATATTTAATGTACATACCGATACCATTCATCATAAAAGGGTCGTTAAAGAGGATTGCTATTTTTTCTCTTGTTGTGCCTACAATGATTAGGAAGAAACCATTTGGTAGAGTTTTGATAGCAAAATTTTGTCCCCATTCCCCATCCACCAATGCCCTTAGATTGGGATAAGCTGGCCATCCTCCGCCCCATTTCAAGAAGAATCCTCTTTCACATAGCATTTGAACTGAAGCCTTCCCGCCTTCGATTTCTATCCTGATGTTCACCGATCATTTGTTATTTATTGTGGGGACTTCCTTGGTGATTGGCTTGGATTGGTGTGCTGGCCATGGGACCCATGCTTGTCTTTTAAAACCTTTGGAATTTCTAGGAAGTTCTTGGACTCCTAGAATAATCTTTGGGAAACCCAACGATTCTAACCTAGAAGCAAAGTATTGGGTCTGCGATCTCCAACTGCTGTACGGTGAGCCTTTCCAGTGCACTGCTGGTCTGAAAAAGAATACATGCACTTCGAGCTATGTATAGGGAGGTTTTATTGCCCACCATGGCTTCTATCAGAACCTCGATCTTGAAAATGGAAGGTTCTGTGTTGTGCCATCAAAGCTTGATGAGTGTTTTACTTCATTGATCATGAAGAAGTATATATTATCCTAATTGTATTATGTTAATTATTTTCAATGTTGGGTTCATTTGCAATTTGTGTTGTATACTGATCATAAGGCTTTACAGTATTTGGGTAGTTAGAATAAGTTGAATCAGAGATATATGAAAAGGGTAGAGTATTTGCAGAGCTTTACATTTGTGATTAAGCATAAGAGTGGATTTTCTAATAGAGTTGCATATGCATTGAGTAAAAGAAGATCTTTGTTGACTGAAACAAGAATTGAAGTTGTTGGTTTTGATGGCATGAAGAATTTGTATAAAATGATCCTGATTTTTTAGAGCAGTGGAGAGTGTACAGAGAACCTAATTCAAATCAATCAAGTAAGTATGAAGACTTTTTCATTCAGGAAGATATGTTGTTCAAAGGTATTCAATTGTGTATACTGAGAGGATCAATGAGAACTAATTTGATAAAAGATAAACATAGTAGTGGATTGGCTGGACACTTCGGTATTGATAAAACATTGAGTTTTCTCAAAGAGAGGTATTTTTGGCCTTAGTTGTATAAGGATGTTCAGAAATTTGTAAGGATTTGTGGAGTTTGTCAAGTTGAAAAGGTAGTGAATTAGAATACTGGTTTATATACACCTATTACTATTCCTGAGAAACCTTGGAGTGATATCAACATGGGTTTTGTTCTTGGCTTACCTAGGACAACAAGAGGTAATGATTCCATATTTGTTATTGTGGATATATTTTCTAAAATGAAAAATTTCATACCATGTAAGAAAACATCAGATGTAATACATATAGCAGATATTTTCTTTAAGGAGATTTTCATATTGCATGGATTACCGAAGAGTATCATCTTTGACCGAGACAATAAATTTGTTAGCTATTTTTGGAGAACACTTTGGAAAAATTTGGATACTGAGTTAAAGTTTAGTTGCACATTTTATCCATAGACTGATGGACAAACAGAGGTTGTAAACCAAAGTTTGGGTAATTTGTTGAGATGCTTAGTTGGAGACACAACAAGCAATTAGGATTTGATGTTGGCACAAGTAGAATTTGCATACAACAGTTTAGTGAATAGAAGTACTGGAAATAAATATTTTGAGATTGTTCATGGCACACAACTGAGAGGTATATTAGATTTGAGATATATTATTGGAGAAGAGAAAAGAAGTGCTGAAGTAGAAGAATTTTCATAATTCATGAAGGCATTGCATGAAGATGTAAAATAGAAGCTGGAGAAAAGCAATCAGAAATACAAAGACACTCCACACAGATCAAGAAGACATAAAAAATTTGAAATTGGTGATGTTGTAATGGTTCATCTGAAGAAAGTAAGATTTCCTATTGGAACATATGGTAAACTGAAGATGAAATTTTTTCCTTGCAAAATACTGAGAAGATTTGACAGTGGAAATGCTTATGAAGTTGAACTACTTGATGACATGGATATATCACCTATATTCACTATTTCAGACTTGTATGAATATCATGAACCTTATGAAGAAGTGATAGTACTATGTGATTATCCTAAGAAGTAGATAGAGGAAGTTGAAAATATTTTGAAATAGAAATTTGGCAGAAGCACAAGAGGAAAGGAATACATGGAATATCTGGTAAAATGGAAGAACAGACCGATTGAGGACTCATCTTGGATTTCTCAATCTAAGTTGGATTCATTTTAGGTTGGCCCTGATACATGATTCATGGAATCATTTCTTGTAACCACAGGTGTCTGATGCAGGAGCATCTTGGGTCATTGGCAATACTTCTCAAACAAAAGATAGATGTTTTTTTTTTTTAGAAGCTACTCGGGAAATACTCTTCTACTAGGGCTCTGTTTCTCGATAAAGCTTGCTTTCTACTTGGGTTTCTCTTCTGACACTCAAGTTTTTTTCCCTTCTACTTGGTCATGCTTGTCTCTGTCACTCAGGTTGGTCTTATGTTCCTCAGTTATTCTCTTACTTATGGTTACTGATTTTTGGTGATCTCCTGTCCGAGATGCTTAATTTGAGAGTTGGATCTTTGGCTGACTTCTTCATTTAATTTACATTGCTGAATTGATTTAGGGTCTCTCATTGGGATATGTGTGGACCTAAATCTGGGTCTCTCTTATGGATTTGAGTGCTGACCTCTTTGGTGGACTCTTGTATATATTCTTTTGTAGTTCTTAGTTTAGGTAGCAATCTTAGAGCAAGAAATCAAATGTTTAGATATTGAGATCGAAGGTCTGTGATCTCTGTTGTATGAAGACCTTATAGTAATTCATTGAATATATGTCCAAAATCTGGAAGGCCTTATGACCTGACATGTAATAATTTTTATCAAGTTAATATAAAGGATATCTGATGTTTCTTCTCTCACTATGTTGTTTGGCTTCCACATTGGTTCTACAAGGTGGTTTGGTAGTTGGGAGTGCCCTTGGCCCCTTCTCCTTCCCCCTCCTTGCATCATAAAAGGTTTATCATGAAGATAACATAGTGAATGCAAGATATCAAGTGATAAATCCTCTAGAAAGGTCTCACTTAATAGTGTGTTTGTAACCTTTAACAGGGTTGGCTCTTCACCGAACTCACTTCAGAAGAGTGAAAATTTTGTGTTACCAGTCCCAGCTGGTTTTCCCCTTCACAAGGTTTCCACATTAAAAATCCACGTGTCAAATGTATTTATGAGTCATTGCTTTGATTTTTTTCTTTACACATTACTAAAACAGGATTGATCCGTTAACACTAAGTTATTTACTATATTCGGTAAATACTAGACTGCTATTCGGTAAATCTCAAGAATAAGGTTTAACAGTGAAATCTGAGTAGTAGTTATTTGATAAGATTATTTCAAGACATACATATTATAGGACTGAAGATAAATAGAGGCTTATAATTGTGGTACTAAGTTTTTGGGTTGATTTATTGGATTAATAGTTGAGGCCACTTATTCACTCCCCCCCTCTCAATTATTCTAACACTAAAAGGTATGCACGAGGAGATTACCGATCAAGTTACTATTTTGTGTGATAACAAAAGTGCTATAAAAATATCAAAGAATCTAGTAATGCAGTCTAAGACCAAGCACATTTCTATCGAGTATCATTACTTGAGAGAGAAATTTCAAGACAAGAATGTAATGTTGGATTATGTGAACTCAAAGGAGAAATTAGTTGATATATTCACTAAGCCACTACCTATGGATTCTTTTGAGCATCTCCAAGGTAAATTAGGGGTCCTACCCCTATCCAACATTCATAAGAGAAAGATGCATGCTGCATCAATTCTAGGACTCAATAGAATATCTATTTTTGTGAGTTGATGCTAGTGTTCACACTTGAGGTGTTGCCTGAAGGTGTGTAAAGTAATTTTGCATGCAATGAGTTATCAGTAAATACAAAGTATGATCAACTTACTGAACACTTTTTTAGGAGTATGAACCTTTGACATTCTTGTCAAAGAGGGAGAATGGATAATTGATGAATACATAGAAAGAGAAAAAAAGAACAGAAAGAGAGAGAATATGCATAAAGATGTTAAGAGAGAATGAAAACAGAGGAAGAACAAGATCAAGCAACTCAGAGGGAGTAAAGAATGAACAAATATGTAAAAGGGAGATTGACAGTGTTTCTATCATCAATTGACAGTGTTGCCATCAATGCAAAAGATGGAGATTGTTAATCAACTGATGGAGATGATGATGAATCTATCGAGATAAGAGGTATACAAGATTGTAGAAATAATTAGATCAATTGTTATTTTGTCATTGACGTCAAGAAATTGATATTTGGTTCATATTAAATTTCCATATATATCGGAGTTGATTTTATTGGGAAAGTTAATAAAGATCAGACAATGATAAGTTCATCTTGAGATAATTGGTTTCTATTTTATCAAGTTGGTAAAGCAGACTGAGTAAGTCGGTAAGACTAAATAGTTAAGCTACTGAGCATAAAGTAGTCCGTTGATAAAGGGTTATGAAAGTCAGTCAAGACACTAAGACATCGAAGCACCAAATAATGCATGTTAGTTGCCGAACTGAGAGTTAGTTACCAAGTGAGAGAAAATGTTAGAAATGAGGATAAGAACACATTTAATGCAATGAGACAATGATCTGGAGGATTCTAAGAACAAAAAATAAGTTAGTTACAAGATCTACACATGGGAAAATTCAAGGAATATATCTATGATATAGATTAAGCGGAAAAAGTGAAGGTTTTATTTCCAAGAAAAGTGCAAGTTCCGAGGTGATACCAAAGTGATTAACCAAATTTCAAGTTCGTTGAATCAGTTCAAAAAGTTAATCTAACGGCTGAGTGTGATTGATGGAAAACCTAATCAAAGAGATTAAGAGGCAAAAACAAAGTCTATTTAAAGGATGAATTCAAAGGAAAGTGAGGCTAGCGAGTTGAAGTGCTACCGAGTGATGCAGTGAAGAGAAAAGATGTGAAAATCTAAGTCTAGAGCAGAGACAAATGAAGTATTGATGCTAGAAATCAGAAAGAGCACATAAGGGATCTGATCAAGCAAGAGGTATTTGTAGTTTTATAGATCATTTTACATAATGCTTCTTATTTTCATTTGTAACAACAAAATATCTTAACCGAGTGGACTTAACAGTCTTATTGTAAAATCCTTGAGAAAGGTGACATTCTAAAAGAGTGTTCAAAAGCCCTTTAATTAACCAGGCCACTCCTAACAAGGTGAAGATCTTAACGCGTCTGAGGTAAATCCCCTAATAGGGTCACATTTAACAAATGTGTATTGTAATCTTTAACATGATAAGCTTTTAACCGAGCATATTTCAGAAGAGTATTTTTCATTTGTGGGTGATAATTCCCATAGAGTTTTTTCCCAAATTGGGGTTTGTCGTTAAATCTGATGCCAAATATGTTGAATGATTCATGTGCATGTTATTTTCTATTTATGCAAGTTACTATTTGACTTATTGAAAATATTTGGTGATTTGGTTGTTTATCATATTGAGTTGAATCACAATTAAGTTTTAAGTTTAAAGTATCATAGTTTTCTGATTCACACCCCTCTCAGTAATCCAACAACAACTATTGAGACATATGTCCATATATACAAGTAATTTTGACTACATGATTATTGGGGCATCTCTAAGTAGGTACTAGTTGACACTTTGAAATGACCACTATTTGACCTTTTGATGCTTAATGATTTCTATTAATACCCACAAGCCAAAAAAATAAAAAAAATTAAGTAGCTAAGTTGCATACAGGGACAACAAATTTTTTTGGTCAAATTCCGATGTATAGATTAGGCTTTATAGGTGCACAAAGTTAGCTATAATGGCTATTGGTATACTTCCCGTAATAAATTATACAATAGATAAATAATCATTGAGACTTTAGCTAGAAAAGAGACTCTGAAAGTTTCATTTGAATATAAGGGCACTAGAGGCTTCAAAACAATTCACAATGCATTCATGAGAATTTTCAAAAGGACCCCATGTCATGTTTTATAATAACTACATTACCTATAAATACATTTATAAATTTAGTAATTAATCCTTAAAAAATGTTTAGTCTCGAATAGGCCCAAAAGCATAAGAGAACTATAATTGATTAAATGTTGTCACTTCAGATTTATTTAGTCAAAAGTTAGGTTTTGTATTCATTAAAGCATATTGATTTGTAGTAATTGATTTTAGTTTCTTTGGAGATAAATATTTTTTAAGTGTTTTGATTTATTAAGGGTTTTTTTTTAAAGGGCCCTAAACGGTTTACAATAAATCTCATGGATTAAAAACTAGGCAAATATCATAGCTACAACAAGGTTGTCATAACAGAAGTGATAGAAGTGTGGGGAGGAACCAAAAATAGATCCTCCACCACAAGAATTCACAAAAGTGACAATGTATTAGTGGAGACGTCATAACCAAAAAACAATAATAACATGTCCATCACAACAATAGTGTAGAAGTTCAAAATTGTCCGTTGTAAATTTATTAAAATTCACGGCTCCCCAACCTTGTGACTAATTGATTTTTTATTATTTATATTATTTTTTTATCTTATATTTAAACTATTTATTGAATTATATTAATATTTATAGTCTAATTATATATATATATAATCTATTAAATATTGATATATTAAATTACACTAAATATAATAATATTATTATTTTTTGATCGGTATCGCCAGCCCGTAAGCACGAAAGCCCAATAGGGACTCCAAGCCCAAGGGACGTGAGCAACACACTCCCAAATTGAGTCTGGTACAGGGTCTATGATCACTCTTAGCCCAGCGAGGGTCTAGCATAGTTGGTCCTTAAGCTCTCCACTGGGATTAACACCATATACTCTATTTCCATCGACATGAACACCATATTCTCCACCTCCTTGTATGTACTCCAATCCATCAACATTAACACTATATCCTTCCATCTCCACCAGCATGTTTTTGAGGTGATCCCAACCTACATTAACACCATTTCGGTCAAGCTACGATTTGAACCTTGGTTGCACTATTAAAATATAAATGAAAATAATAATAATTAATATAATATAATATAACTATAATAAACACTAAAATTCAATTAATTTACTAAATATTTAAAATATTAATAAAAATATTATAAGGTTGCATAGAAAATGAGAAAATCTTGGTAGTTTTATAATTAGAAACTAATTCTTTTTATTTTGAATAGCAATTCAAATAGAAAAAAATTCTTTTAATTATTAAAATAGCTACAAAAAAATTGTCTTTTCATTTCTACAAATTCATTCCTAAAACACAAAATATTTTAAATGAATAAGGTTTTAGAAAAATAAAATTTGAATTTATAAAATAAGAAAATTTACATCTAAATTTTATATTTTTGTTCAGATGAAATAAATAATCATTTTAGTCAATTGATTATCAACTCAACAAGTACTAATAACTATTAAGAATTCAACTTTAATTTTATTTCAAATTCATGAATGCATAAACGAACTAGGGAAAGGACACCAAAGCATATACATTAGAGACAAAGATGTATCTATGGAAGAAATTCTGCAAATAAATCTGACCAAATCTCTAAAGAACTTGACAGATTATTTAGAAAGATGCTCGTCCAAATGACCGTTGACAAGGAAACAATTAAAAACCCCCAATTCGTATGCAAATCACTTCATTTAGTTTTTTCACAGAGGCAGAGAGGGTATTGTGCAAATCAATTCCTTCAATTTTTTTGTGATTGAATACAGAGAGATTAAGAAGGCAACAAAATGAGCTCCAAAGGGAAAAAGGGTGTTCAATCCCCATTAGGAGGTGTTCAATCACTAAGGAAAAAGCAACACCATGAAGATGATATCATGAGTATGTCTACATAAAACTGTAATCCCAGTGCTGCCATTGTAAAATCTCCAAAAGGCTGTCAAAAATCTCCTCAAAAGTTGCCTAATGGGTGTGGAAAAATATTCAAATTTTCCAATGGATGTCAAAAGTCCTCGAGTTTCAGAAATCAGCCAATAAACCATCTAATAAGCCTAATTAGGAGGGCACAACAAGCAAGAGCTTCTATAAAAACTCAAAATGTGGATTTTCTCAAACATTTAGAGCTTCACCAGAGGAGTTTAAGCCTTCACTAATCCTTAGAAGGCCAAGGAATGAGCTGCATGCAGAAGAAATTGATACCATTTCACAACATGGTGAAGAAAGAGTTGATACCATTTCACAGCATGGTGAAGAAAGAGTTGGTAAGTGTGTGAAGTGGGCGAGTCCTATGCACACAATTTCAATTTGAACAGGTAATTTAATTTATTTCTAAAATAAAATAAACCTCTATTTTTTTATTGTGATCTTCATTTTTTTTATGGATAAGAGGCCAAGGTCGTGCTAGATATGTTAATAAGTAAAATAAAACATAACATACAGGTCTAAGATCCTTAACCATAGAATACTATCTGAATTAATCTAAATACAAAATGAGCAGTAGATGCTCCCAACCACTATGCCAACCCAATAACATTTTAGAATTTATAATGCAAAAAACTACCCAGGCCACTAAATACTTTTCACTAAAAAGACTCCATGTGAAGTTAGCTCAAAGCATTAATCTGAGGCCGAGGTGGAGTCATTATCAGAGCTTCCTACATAATTTTCATTCTCTAATCCTTCTTGTTGTTCTGAGAGCTTCTCCTTGTCCTTGTCCTTCTCCTCCACATCCTCATCATCTACATGTTCTTCATCATCAACCTCATCTGATTCTGCATTCCCTTCACCCTCTTCCTCATCCTCACTAGTAGAATTGGCACTTGTTTTCGATGAAAATTGGTCAAATTTTCTACCACGATTGGTTGAATGATCCACAAATGGTCTTGTCACTATTTTTCTAGTCAAAATTTTGACACATCATTGTTAAGGTTGAATGTTCTACGCCAATCTTGTTGAAATTGACATTTGCAATTGGCACGTTTATTTGTCGAATGTTTGACCAATGTCGGTCAAATTATTTGGCCCATCCGACCAGGATGCCAAACCCATGACGCTAAATATTGACACAAAATGGTTGATATGTAGACCAATCTTGGTGAGGGTTTCGACCAAAGTGTGTCAAAATTTTGACCAATATGGAATGTTAAAAAAAACACCTGAAGATAAATATCTAGAGTAATCACCAACGACATCCTGGTCGGTGATTAGTCTAGATATTTAGCTTTAGGTGTTACTTTGCATTAATATATATTATTACATGATTTATTATTGTAAGCCCCCTCTGACTTACGCACCTAGAAAATGAAACTATAAAGCTTATTATGATGTTCACATAACCAACATGACTTGCAACTATATACCTAAATTTTTCTTTCTTGCATGTGTATCATATTCTCCTTGCCTCTCTATTTCCTTCACCTGTATATACAGCTACACAACTAGATGCATGATATAAAATTCATAGTTTATTACATACAAGATCGTAAGATAAGATGCATCAATAACTTAGCTAAATCAATCATAAGGTATTTAAAACTAGTTTCGTAAAGAGATGTAAAATATGTAAAATATTGGTAAGGGGTGGCAAGATCAAGGAAGAACTCAAAAGTACAAGACCTAAGGGCCAGAACTAATGCCTCGGGGGCTCATCATAGATGGCCTTTCCTACGTAACTCGCAAAGACATCATAGTTCATGTTTAACTTTAAAACCATTCTTTTAAAGGATGGTAGAAGTGGTTACACAACCCCTTTCTAGGCTAGAGTCCCTAGACAGTGTCTCCATCGGCTCCTACCCACTTAGGTGAACAAGGATGAGATCCTAATTATATTCTACCTACAAATAAGTTATATGTAGACCTCCTCATAAGGTTACCTACCCAATGGTTTGTAACTACGATGGAGAACCAATTCTTGTAAGATATTAAGGTCAATCATAATCAGATTTACATAAGTCACATGATACATATGCTAAAGATTGCATAGTAGACAATAAACAATTAGAGCTACATACAACTAAATACAACATGACATGGTAGTAATTAATAACCTACCCTTGAAGAGAGAGATATGGAACTTTTTCAATGTAGAAAGTGGAAGTTGTTATTGGTCAATCTAGATCAATTGGGTCCACTACAACCTCATGAGATTGAGATTGTGTTAAGGCTATGATAAGGAATGCACATGTGTCTGTGGAAGGATAGACCATCTATGGTCCCTTGGAAATCA
Source organism: Thuja plicata (assembly GCA_018584345.1). Classification (NCBI taxonomy): domain Eukaryota; kingdom Viridiplantae; phylum Streptophyta; class Pinopsida; order Cupressales; family Cupressaceae; genus Thuja; species Thuja plicata. The sequence goes on along the minus strand of MU224254.1, from coordinate 2,764,129 downwards.
TTTTCAAGTAGTAATGGTAGGATATCATATTTATGTTCTGAAGCTTCTTTATCCAAAGGGTATCAATGGCATTTCTCTCTTCACTGAAATCAAGGGTGCAGAAGATGCTTTGAATCGTTTGGGTGTACCACTCAATTTCTATACCCAATGGATGCAAAGAAACCTTCTGTACCCCTTATTCAATTGAAGATAAAGGACATTGATCCCCTTTTGATAAAGAGTCTTCAAGAAAGATAGATGGTATCCTACTGTTTCTACTTGAAAATCATTCCCAAGGGAGAAAGAGAAACCATTGGTTAGTAGTCGACATTGAGAAGACCTAAAACAAAGTAACAATAATGAAAATAATGAATAAGTATGCCAACATAATGAATAAGTGGGAAAAATACATTGATCCAATAATAGAAAATACATTACAACATTACATGATTTATTATTGTAAGCCCCCTCTGGCTTATACATCTAGAAAATGAAACTATAAATCTTATTATGATGTTCAAATAACCAACATGACCTACAACTGCATACCTGAATTTTGCTTTCTTGCATGTGTATCATATTCTCCTTGCCTCTCTATTTCCTGCACCTATATATACGACTACATAACAAGATGCATGATATAAAATTCATATTTTATTACATACAAGATTGTAAGATAAGCTACATCAATAACTTAGCTAATTCAATCATAAGGTATTTAAAACTAGTTTCATAAAGAGATGCAAACTATGTAAAATATTGGTAACGGGTGGCAAGATCAAGGAAGAACTCAAAAGTACAAGACCTAAGGGCCAAACCTAATGTCTCGAGGGATCATCATAGATGGCCTTGCCTACGTAACTCACAGAGAAATTGTAGTTTAGGTTTAACTTTAAAACCGGTCTTTTAAAGGATGGTAGAAGTGGTATCAAGCCTCTTTATCCAAAGGGTATCAATGACATTTCTCTCTTCACTGGAATCGAGGGTGTAGAAGTTTCTCTACATTGTTTGGGTATAGCACTCAATTTCTATGCCAAATCGATGTAGAGCAACCTTTTGCACCCCTTATTTGATTGAAGATAGAGGACATTGATCCCCTTTCGATAAAGAGTCTTCAAGAAAGATAGATGGTATCCTACCGTTTGTACCTGAAAAGCATTACCAAGGGAAAAAGAGACCACAATTGTACCATTGAATTTATTCCCATGTGTGCCTTCTAACACCAAATGGAATGTGTTGTGTTTATAGAAGAGATAACTACCTACAACTGTATTTCATAAGGCATTTAAAACTAGTTTCATAAAGAGATGCAAACTATGTAAAATATTGGTAAGGGGTGGCAAGATCAAGGAAGAACTCAAAAGTACAAGACCTAAGGGCCAGACCTAATGCCTCAGGGGATCATCATAGATGGCCTTGCCTATGTAACTCATAGAGACATCATTGTTCAATTTTAACTTTAAAACTATTCTTTTAAAGAATGGTAGAAGTGGTATCAAGCCTCTTTATCCAAAGGGTATCAATGTCATTTCTCTCTTCACTGGAATCGAGGGTACAAAAGTTTCTGTACATTGTTTGGGTATAGAACTCAATTTCTATACAAAATGGATGCAGAGAAACCTTCTGCACCCCTTATTATATTGAAGATAGAGGACATTGATCCCCTCTTGATAAAGAGTCTTCAAGAAAGATATATGGTATCCTACCGTTTCTACCTGAAAAGAATTACCAAGGGAAAAAACAGACCGCAATTGTACCATTGAATTTTTTCCCATATGGGCTTTCTAACACCATATGGAATGTGATGTGTTTATAGAAGAGATCATACAAACCTGTCTAGTGATCATATTGTGTTGAAGGTGGCACCTGATGTTGCTGTAATGACTACAAACATTAAATTTTGCATCACTTCCTGATGTCGTTGAAGAAACATCAGAATCCACCTTCATCACAATATGGTCACTAAACAAGTTTTTATGTCTTCTACTTTTAAGTTGGGCTATTTTCGTTCTTATTTTATGAAGTTGGGTGATCCTTGCCAATGTCTCCAGGGTTGAATTCAGTATGCTCTTGTATGATCCAGAACCTGCAAGGAAGGAAAAGATGGGGTTAGATCGAAAGGATCTAAGCAATGTCTGACAGCCTATTACTGATCCTCATCTACAATTATGCATGTGCATAGTCAAGCCATACACTTCTAAAAGGAACAAGGATAAAATTTACAAAAACCCATTCAAGATATAGAAAATCATAACAAAGTTATAAACAACAATAAGTTCATGAGTTTATCAAAATATGTTCAACATATCTACATGAAATTCTAAAAAAGTTTCAGTATCTACAATAGCCCTGTATTAATCACATTTATGCATATGGTCCCAACAAAGTAGTGCACAAACTACACAAAGAAGGCATCGTAGAAACATGATTTCTGCTTTCGCCATTGAAGCAATCTCGGTGGCACTAGCTGCCTCTCGAGCCTTGCACAAGTTGCTCTCATCTCCTACATCAGGTATAGACATAGATGGGGTAGATGTAAATGTGGTTTCATCGACCTACCGAAAGTATTGACATCCACTATTTCCCTGTAATACTAAATCTACTTCAGTTCTTCCTAAAATGATTACTTGACGCCTAGGATTACTTGTTGTGTGCGACATAGACAACACACAAGGGCCAACACTACATTGACACATAGGAACATTGACCAAAGCCATCAACGCTATATCAATAAATATTGCACTTTCATTCCAACATATCATTTTGTTTAGTTGATTATTTTGTTCATTCATACTAATTATAATTGTGATAAAAAGAAACATACTAATGTCGGCCATGAAAAATAGATACACTCAATGGGGTCCACCTAAGGAGATAAAGGGGGCCCAAATACATCACAATATGTTTCCCACAAATAATTTAATCAAAGCACAAGCACTTCAACACTCTCCAAAGTTGGTGCCAGATGTAATCTGTAGCCAAGCATAGGAACACATTAACCAGTCAGCCCAAAGAAAACATTTGATGCACATAAATCCATGAAAATAATAAAACACCATGAAAATATTCATATCAACCTCTTAACTCTTCCTCAAAAATATATTCAAACTAATAACTCATAAATGAAATCACTGCAATCAACTAATTTGGCCAAAGACCAACATAGACTACAATATCACACTCTAAACAACATAAATTCACTTGCAGAGAAAACCAACATAAGATGTTTGAACTTGAACACTGCACAAATATTGGGAATATTATTTTAGATTGTAAGAAGCACAACACTTTTCATCTATCAAGGATGGATAGTGAAATGAAGAAGATACTAGTAAATGGGATTCACCTCAAGCACTACTTCTAAGGTATGATCAAGCTTTGTACATATAAAAGAAATT